>JAODAL010024763.1:0-59924 GCA_025379985.1 Phyllomedusa bahiana | reverse complement strand
AAAAAAAAACAAAAAATGGTCATTTGCCCTTTTTAAACTTTTTTTTTCCCTAACGAAAATTTCCAAAAACAAAAATAAAGCCCATCTGGGGTTTCGTTTTCAGTACTCATTTGTTTGCATGCAGAAGGGTGTTCAAAGATGGTGGTTCTATTACTTCCTGCCTGTTGCAGGAAGTAATAGAAATGAATACAGGGCAGCTATGGAAGCCTTCTTAAGGTTTCCGGCCACCATGTTAATGGATTAGCACCCCACGATCTTGCCCCAGGGGTGTCTCTCACAGTGCGGAAGGGTGCACGGCACCGTTTCGCATACATGTCGACACAGCGGCGCCTAACTGGTTAAACAGCAGGGAACAGCGCTGGCATCCTTCCCTGTTAGTGGTACAATAAGCACCAGCCTCCTGTGTAGTAGACTAAGAGAGTAATCCCGCTACATCGAACCTTACCAACACGAGAACATACGCGTGTCATGTCTTGGTAAGGGGTTAACATTTTTTGGATGTGCTGATCAATTTTTATTTTTTTCTCCACAGACACACATGCTAAATCGCTGCTGGAGAAGTTCTGTTCCTCCATACACTTACCTGGATACCTGGGGGTCACATGACCTAAGTCCATACAATTGCTATGGACAAGATTGTAGACTTTATCTTTGTTTGGTTTTCTAGAAAGGGCTTACATCATTGGTCTAAAAGCAGCACAGGAGCAAAATTTTTAATCCATGCTTATTGGAAAACTGTACGATTTCCTATTACCTACATAATAAGTAAAGAAATTATAAAAAGACATAACACGCACCACCCCTTTAACCAAAACAATATAAAAGGCTATATGCATATACATTTTCTTAAAAAAAATAGTACTTCAGAAAAAATACCAAAATAGATCTCCATTTGGCTGCACAGTGAAGATCTGCTTTTGTTAGTAAAGTTTTTCTATCAATGTTAGGCCCAGTTTACATCTGTGTCAGAGGTTTGGTTCAAAGGGGCAGAGCCTAGGGATATGAAAGGACGTGCACACCAGAGCTTCCGCACAAGACCAGCTGTCTCACCCCGATACTGGGGTGACCCGGGATTCCCGACAACACGTACCATTGTCGGAAGGTGTACACTACATTCCGGTACAGTCAGATATATTTGCAATGAACAAGCGCAACAGGAAAGGGGGCAAAAGCTTAGGGCCCAAGTTTCAAGATGGCGGACGAACGCTGAGGCAGGAAAGCATGGCATGGCAGAGAGATGGGGAGAGCAAGCCATAGCAAAAACTGGCACAGGATGCATATATACCTGCAAGGGGAGCCGTCTCACACAGTACAGTAGCAGCAGAGGTGAGGGGGGAGTGTGGAGCAGCCATAAAACCCCTGGGAGAAAGTCCGAAGGGCACTAGCAGGAAACAGTCAAACACATCTATACAATCTGAAACAACTATGAGAGACCTGCTATTAAGTGTAATTCTTCAATCTCCACTCTGAGCAATCAATTTGGTAGACTGAAGGAAGAAATAACTTTTCTGCACCATGATATGCATTAAGCGGTAGATTGGCGGTAAATGGCTCACAGATACATTCGTCAAGGACAACCTAACTATTTGCTGTTGAACGCACACATCATATCGTCACAAGTGCCCGGCCACCCGAGAGCAATGTCCATTGCAGATGCCTCGGAGCGCCAGGCGCACGTACGTCTTACCCGGAGGAAAATATTGGAGGTCTACAGGAGCTGCGGAGATCAGACGCTCAGGAGGAACAATATGCCGATGGACTCCCTCTTCCCCTATGTCAGGGGCATTGGCATCAGCCTTGATATTCTTCTCTGCAGGACAGAAATGGATTAAGAAATCGAACCGGGAAAAGAGGAGGGACCACCTGGCTTGACATGGATTTAGTCAGTCAATGAGCCGTCTGGAGGTACAGTTTTTTTGTGGTCGGTGTAAACATTAACTGGATGACAAGCCCACTCCAGGATGTAGCACCACTCATCCAAAGCCAGTTTAATGGCCAGTAACTCCCAGTCCTCGATGGTGTAATTCTTCTCTGCAGGAGAAAACATATTAGAGAAGAAACCACATGTACAGGTCTTGACTTTGGGGCCCTTCTGTTTGAGGACGGCCCCAGCCCCCAAGGAAGAGGCGTCAACTTCTAGGGAAAAAAGGTTTCTCGGTATCTGGTTGAGACAGAATGGGTGCAGAGGAAACTGCTGAAAAGGCTTCTTTGGCCGTTGGTGGACAGTGCTTTGGGTTACCATTCTTCCTGGTGAGCGCCACCACCGTAGAGAAATGCGGGATAAACTGGCGGTAATAATTAGGGACACCAAGGAAATGCTATATGGCCCAGAGACCGATGGGCCGCGGCCACTGCAAGACAGCAGATAATTTAAAGGGGTCCTCAAACAATCAAAGGGCTACATAGCAATTACAAATAATTATTTACTTTACATAAAGGCATGGGTAGAACTTCAAGCAACAATGCCAACATACTCCAAATCACCACATTTGCACAGACCAAGTACTCAAAATGTCCGTCTCGGGTGTTGGAGGCAGTCTTCCACTCATCACCTTTTCAGACCCAAACAAGATTATAATCACCCCGCAAGTCCAATTTGGAAAAAAAATTATGGCGCCATGGAATCGGCCAAAGAGCTCTGATTAAAGGTAGCGGGATCTTCACAGTTATGTTGCTGAGACTGGGGTAGTCTATAGAGGGGCGTAGAGAACCGTCCTTCTCAACAATGAAGAACTCGTCACCAGCAGGAGAAATAAACTTGCAGATAAACCCCTTCAGGAGGTTCTCTCGTATGTAGTTCGACCTGGCCTAAATCTCTTGTACACACAGTGGGTAGACTCTACCCCAGGGAGGACTAGTACCGGGCAGTAGGTCTAAAGGGCAATCAAATGGACGATAAGGAGGAAGGGTCTCGCCCGTTTTCAGGAAGACGTTGCAAAGTCCGATATGGAGCGGGGGACTCGGCAGGGTTGGGAGAGGTCAGTGGAGAATTGGAGCTCACCGGGCAAAATGCCATTAAGCCACGAGACTGGTAGTCTTGTCCCCAATGCGTGGCTTTGCCATCTTCCAGTTTTGCTAGGGGTGGTGTTGAGTCCGAACACCCCGAGGAAAACGCTGAGGAGAATGGGGTAACCCGTAGAATGTTTTGGTTCCCTTTTGCAACGCCCCCACATTTAAGAGAACAGCTCGTACTACTTATAGTCGGGAGTTTTTCCCCTGCTGAAAGGATGGCCCAAAACCCGGTCAAGATTTGTACCGTCATGGTCTGTCACCAAGGTAGCGTCCATGAAATTCTCAGCTGATCGCGAGTCTAGAAACACAGCCACTTGGAAGAAGATTCCAGAACCGGTCAAGATTTGTACCGGTAGGGTCAGATGTCCAGAGGAATTGCTCACACCTAGGGATGCCTCTCCCACGTAGCCCAGGTGCGTGCGTTTCCAGGACGTGTGGGCAACCCCTGCGGCAATGTTCGGAGCTGGCACAGTAGAGGCACAGGTTCTCCTCATGTCGCCAGCTATGTCCACTTGCCTGGCTTCTTCAGCGGCCAGCAGACAGCAAGGTAGTGGAGGCCTTTGGAACACCGGAGCAAGATGAGGTAGACGACGTGACCGAACTGGTTCCTGTTCCTGTCAAAAAGCGCACATTAATGTGACTGGCCAGGTGGATCAGGTCACAAGGGAGGTCCCAGGCAGACCGTATGTCCTGAATTTGGCTGGAGAGACCCTTCTTGAAAGTGGCCCTTTAAATGGGGATTTTTCCCAAGGGAAAAATTCCCAAGGCCAGGGCGCAGAACTATACTGCTCATTCACCTACGGAACAGTCCCCTTGACACAGGTTCAATAACGTGGTTGACAGGAGAGGCACAGGCAAGTTCCTAGCAGACACTGCGGAAATCATGCAGAAACGTGGAGAGGTCAGTTGTGAATGGATCACCTCTGTCCCAGAAGGGAGTATCCCAGGCAAAGGCTTTTCCCGGAGGAAGGTTTACCTGAAGCCACCTGAGACCTTTCGGCAGGAAATTGGTTTTGGGCCCTAGTCTCATGTAGGGGGCCCGGGTGATGAAATCCCTGCAGGCCTTAGGGTCCCCATCAAACTTCTTCGGCATTGACAGGTGTAGTTTTGGAAAGAGGCACCCAGGAGCGTGTGTGAGGAAGTCACGGGGATGACGCTGCTGCTGGTGGCGAGTTTGCTGCTGCTGAGTGGCAAATATCTGTGCTGTGAGTGGGAGTATTGCTGCTTCATGGGACGCTGGGTTTATTGCTGCACTTGTTGTGCGATCTGCTGCGACTGCTGGGCCGTGAAGGTGGTAAGGTCACTGATGCTCAGCAGAGGCGTGTCCATGACTGGTTTTTCTAAAAAACCACGGGAAAATTTTTGGGGAGGCTCTGGCCCACTGAAAAGTGGTGGATAAGTTTCGCCATGGGGGTAAATTATAAGTGGGGCCCGGGGTTATTCCCATATTTCGTCAAAAAGGGGGGTTGGGCTTTGCTGCGGCGGGAAGTCTGCCTTTTCGCTACCCCGTTGGCCTTTGCTTGCAGTGGCGGCCGAGGTGAAGCTTTGGGACAAATTGTATAACTCGTAGTCGGGGACAGGCAGGAAGTTCGGGGACAGTCGGAAAACAAATTTCTCAAAAACAAATTCGGACCCAAAAAATGTTCCTGCAGGTTTTGCATATTCAAAATTTTTTTGGTTTTTCTAAAGTCATATCCAATAAATATATTTTACACTGCAAGAAAAAATGGAAAACAATGTTTTTTAACTTGGGGTTTTCGGCCCTCCATATTTCACCATCCACTCAGCTTTGTCCTTTTAGGCTATGTATTTTATATACAATCATCTTGCCTATCTTATACCTTTTATTTTACTTGCAAATAAAAAAATTTTTTCATTGGCCCTTTGTTCTGCCGATTTTTTTCCTGTAAAATGCATTGTTACTGTTTTTTCTCCTAAAAAACAAAAATGTAAAAATTTTTTTTATTTTGTTAGTATTTGGGGAAAACCACCTTTTGTTTTTAATACGCCTGAATCCTTTGGGGCTCTTTAATCAGAATTTAAGCAATCTTGAACCAAAAAATGATTCCCGGGCTCTTTACACTTTCCCAATGTTGGTGCGGGTGGACTTGGATACAAATAAAAGCTTTTTTTGTATCTCTCCCCCCAAGTGTTTTTTTTTGTCGTGTTGTTTTCCTAAATAGCTTGATTTATTGTATTTATTTTGGTGATAAACAAACCTGATGTTTTCCCTTTTTCTTCGTTTAAAGTTTTACTTAACATGCCGGGCCCTATATGGGGCGTGGAGTCGGAGGGTTTGGGGGAAAATTTAGGGGTCGGAGTCGGGGCTTTGGCTTTTCCGACTCCCCAGCCCCGGGAAAAAAAAGTTGCACAATTTTTGGATGTTAAAAGGCCCTTTTTGGGTTTTAAAATCCGGCCAACTGCGAATTGTGTCTCATGGAAAGGCATATTTTTTTTGCCTCACCCAAGGAAGCTATGCATGGGTCTACAATGAATGGTCCATGAGACAACATGCAGCCGATAACCCTGAGAAACCTCCGACAGTGTCTGATTCAGCATTTAGAGTATAGCTGTAACCTTTACAAGTTGCTAGTTACCATTCTAATTTGATATGGCTAATGCTTAGCATAACTGTTTGGTCACCCCAGCATAAAGGGGTATTTTTTTGCTTTGAAAGGACACAAAAATGAAAAGAAAGCATAATGATTCCAATTTCCTTCCCTTTAAGAAAACGGGGAACCCCCAATCGGGCTTTGGCCAGCCAGATTCGACCATTCAATTTTTTTTTACTTTTTTTTCCCTTTTTTGGGGAGAGGGGGTTGAGGTTCTCAACTTTTATGTTCCCCAGTTTTGGGAAATTTTGAAAAAAGTTTTGATGTTCTCACTTGTCCATCCCCCGGGCCCCCATTTAAAACCCCTTTCCAATTTATTCGGGAAGGGGGGCCTAACCTTTAACCATTTTTTTGGGAATGTGAGAGGACTCAACGATGCAACCAAACGACATGCAGTCTTTAGTTTCTTAGCCAAGCAGCATTAGCCAAAACAGCAACCTGCATTGGTGTGTCTTTAAGAGATTCACTTACTGAGAGATACTGAAAAGACTTTAAAGAGGTGGGGATTTTCGCTTTACATATACTGTTTAAAATCGTCTCACGGGGTCATTTTTATTCCCCAAACACAGGAATTTTCCCATTTGAGTGTACTGACGAAAAATCGAATGTGGATGGGAGATTTATATGCTTTCATTGTAAAGTGTACCAAATGACCTTCTTAATAGTTGCTGTATATATCCCTCCTCCATACAACGGTTCTGTTCCCTTTAAGGGTGTATAGGGAAGTCACACCCTAATTTTCAAATTTTTCCCTATATTTTTTGGATTTCATTTCTAGAATTTTGAAAGGGGATTGCACGGGCACTTCAGATTTCTCAGGGGGCCCGGGGCTGATCTCATTTGGTAACTGATAGAGGAAATGGCTCTTGTAGATTTATAGCACAGTAAGTACTTATGGGTGAAATAATATACCTGTCATTCTAGTTCTTACTCCTTGCTATCCACTACTGTTATGGCTATTGGTAATTCTACAATGCGTAATATAAAAATTTTGATTTTAGAACTTTTTAAAATTGTAGTTTTATCAGACCATATCCTATAGGGGAACTTTACAAACCCAAATTTATCTCAAAGGGGCCCTTAGTTGGAAATGAAAACCCATTCGGGTTTTAATGATATTTACATGTTCCAACTTTGAGCACGGTTTAAAAGGAATATTGGGGAATAAAAAGGTTTCATTTATCCCCCACTTTTTGGTCTGTATAAAATGAAGGCCTATATGCGGGGTATGTTCATCCAACAAATTAATAAAAACACAAGGCACAGAGGTGCATTGGAAATTGTACGAGTTACAGAAGGGAACTACATAGTAAGGAAAAATCATGTTACACAGCAAAAATTTAGGGGCAAAAAAGAAAAGAAGGGCAAAAGGGTTTCCCATTTATTAAAAAACAGCTCCCTAAAAAAAAGGGGTTTTTTAAAAACTTACTTCGAAGAAAGGGAACGAGCAGGAAAATTTTTATTATTATATTAATTTTCAAGGGCCCAAATGGGTTTTCACCCCAAATTAAGCAAATTTAGGGGAACCCTTAGTATCCGATTCAGACGGCATCATGAGTGTTCTATGTAATTTTTATCAAAATCTTTACAAATCTAGGCTGGACATGACCCACACAGGGGAAATTTAAGAATAAACCCATAAAATTTTAGAGAACTTAAAAAGGCGGTTTATGACTGGTTTTATGCGGGAAGTTTGTTAAAATTGGGGTGCCCAAAAAATTTTCAAGGATCTGCTTTTTCCAGAATCATACAGAACTATTTCACTTCTACCAGTAGATGCTTAAAGTTTTAGCAAAAGTCTTGGCAAATTGTTTATCCCAACATATTAATGGTCTAATTCATGGGGACCAAACGGGATTTATCCCAGGGAAACCAACAGCTATAAAGATCAGGCATCTCTCTCAAACTGCTATTGCCAGCAGATGGAGGAGTCCAGAGGAGTTTGTTCCTTAGATGCCTCTAAGGTGTTTAACAGTGTGGAATAGGGATGTTTTGGGGCGGTTATGGAACAGATGAATTTTGGACCTACATTTATCTCCTGGGTAAAAATTGTATTCAGTGGGATCCACTAGGTGTGGTTGGTGTCAGGGAAAAATTATCGGGTTCCACCTTGCGATGGAGGTTTTAAATTTATAACCTCAGACAAGGTTTGGATCGTAGGGTTTGGGGAGTGAAAATCTGGAAAACTACTGCATGGCAAATGTCAAATAGGACACAAAATTTTCGGGTTTTCTGACTTTCGGGGGAAAGAATTTGGTTTATTAATAATAAATAATGTTAGGGTTTCCCAAAAAATAAAACTGCAATAAAAAAAAAAATTTAAAAAAAAAAAAATTGTAGACGTTTTTTTACATTAATTCGCTAAAAATTGTCCCTTTTTTTAAAAACACCCTTTTAAAAAACACCCACAAATGACTCTGGCAATACGAAGTAAAATAAAAAGCAACCCTGGTACTTTTTAAAATGTACCAAATTTTTAACTCGAAATTCCAACTGTGTGTGATTAGAGAGTTCTGTCCTGTAACCAGATGTAAATAGGCACCCTGCCATGACAACACTGTGCAAAATGGTCTATATGCAATAATGACCATCCAGTATAAGTACTATGCACACAACTGGCTGCCTCTACCCTTGTGCACATATTTACTCTGAACAATGCATAAAATATGAACACAAAAAAAAAATAAATTCATTGGGGGTGCGGGAAACCCCGTTAAGCCAAATTATTAAAAAAGCTAAATAAACACTAGGGAAAAAAAAACAAATTTTTTGTTTATCAGAAAGTTTATTACCAAATTCATCATAAAGCAACTCATAGGTCAGTCTTCTTCACATACATAAAACAACTTCCCTATTTGCAACAGAATATCTATGAGCTAAGTTTGCTTGTAAATGCTAAAATCAGCAGCAGAAATGAGTGACCTATAGGGCTTGCTGCAAATTTCACAGATGAACATTCACTTTAAAGGGAACCTGTCATAATGAACAGGTTATGTGATCGGCGGGCAGCATGTTATACAGCAGGGAGAGAGGAGCAGCTGGATATATTGTTGCATCGTTGTTCTGTGGGGAAAGAGTCAATGGAGTTTATTCATTTAAAATTTTCCCCCTTTTTTTGGGTTTAAGTCCCCCCCCCCCCGGGCTGATCACTCACTGATACCCTTTTTTTGTTTCAGTGTGGGATAAAAGATAGGTACCACTCACTAATATGACCACCCATAGGACTCATATATCACTGCAAAATTATAATTCCTGTTAAAACAAATTTTACAGATAAACTAAAAAATTTTACTTCCTAAAAACCCCATAAACTACCAAAAAAACCTAAATGATACCCGCTTTCTAAATATCAAAACCATCAGTGGAGAAAAACGCCCGATAAAGGCGGATCCGCTTTAAAAGACGATAATATTTATGTTTAAGTGTATTAAAATTTTTAAATCACAGCTATCCCAACGCGTTTCCCCCTATAATTTTTGGGGTTTATTTAGCGGATTCAAAAAAAACTCCTTTTCGCTTTTGGAATAAGAATTTCGCTTATACAACGCATATACAATCTATTATGACGGATATGTCACGCTATGGGTGAGATAGAAAAATGTTTCTTAGCGTAGAATCTGCCAGGTATAAAGTGTTTTAAACCTCGCAGCCCCTTTGGTATGGGTGGCAAAACCCCGGATTGAAGGGGTACAAAAAGATTCATTTCTGCCTCCCTTAAATCCTTACTTGGCCCTTTAGATGTTTAACAATAAAGCCCCTAAGACTTTAGTATTTTGTATATTGTTTTATTCCTTTTGCCGGGTTTACTTAAAATGTGCGCATATCCCCTGCCTTTACTCAGGCTGGCGTTCCGGAAAGTTTACTGCGCATGACCGGAAAAATAGATTTAAGTATCTTTCCGATTTCCTTTGGCGAAAACAACACTACGTTGTACAGAAGCCCCCTATTTTCACGGGGCAGCCGGCATCTTGGAAAGTTCTGCGAAAGTCCCGGAGAAAAAGGGGCCCGGCAAAAGCGCGCCCAAACAAAATCCGGGCTAAAATCTCAGCCCGTACATATTACATGGGTTTTAAATTAAAAAAAGAAAAACCCCTGGTCACCTCCGGTTTTGCGCCACCCGGGAAAACCCCAAAACCCCATACATCCGGCAAACCGAAAACAATCCCAAAATTTTTTTTAAGGGCAAACCGGCACATTTCTATCGCACAGACTGCCCAAAAATTTCTGCAAAAGCAGCCCCAAATTTTTTT
This sequence comes from Phyllomedusa bahiana, assembly GCA_025379985.1. Taxonomy (NCBI): domain Eukaryota; kingdom Metazoa; phylum Chordata; class Amphibia; order Anura; family Hylidae; genus Phyllomedusa; species Phyllomedusa bahiana. Next base: position 50,050 of record JAODAL010024763.1, on the reverse strand, counting down.
AAAGTGGCCCTCTGTGAAAAGGATGTTAGAGTGTAAAAAGGGGGATTTTTAAATTTAGGGTTAAAAAAAACTCGGGGTTTCAAAAATTTATTGTCTTAAGCTAAAAAAATTATCAGGGGTATAAGTAATCAATGTTATAATGAAAAAAAAAGTTTGTTTTTAATAATGATACATAAAAATACGGTCAGCTTTTTCAAAATCAATTTTTTGGTCCTCTTTTGGCGAGTAGAACGAAACGAGCAGGGAAAAAACAGGACCCAAGGTGAGCCTAATCAATTAAAAAAACCAAATTGCAAAGTCTCATTAAGGCCCCTTTTGGATAAAAATGATTCCATTCGGTAAAATTCCCCCCTGGGCCCCTTTACACAAAATTTGGGCTATCCCCTTCTCCCCCTCTTGGAGACGGTCTCCTACCTCCAAAGATCAAAAAAAGCGAGATTCCCCTTCTCCATTATGATGTTCCCCCAAAAATGTCGAGCTACTGGGGTTCTTCTATTTTCGTATGTTTCCCCCAGATGTTCTCCCACCCTCCTTTTGGGAAAGTTCTCTTTGTTTTTCCCAAAATAATTCAGTGGGCGGGAAAATATGCACATTGTAAAACTAAATCCCTTTTGGCCTACAATTGGCAAAAAACACGGGGTAAAAGGGTTTTTTTTCCATTTGAGGCACTTTTTGAAAGGGTTTTGTTTTGTTGTATGTAAGGGCCCAAACACACTTTTTCTGCCCCCCTTTTTAAAATAACCCCCCGGTTTTCCCTTTTTAAAACCAAATACCCTTGGGGGGGGTATTGGTGTATAATGACTATGGATCAGTTATTTTAAAAAATCTACCCTTCGATAAGTTATCAAAAGGGGGGAGCAGGGGGGTATCCCTCTTGAACCTTTGGGCCCAACCCCAGTTTTTCCCCCTTTTTTTTTGGGATATTCACAATTCTAGATTTCTATCACAAAAAATTGCGTTACACGTGCTTATAGGACTCCCAGGGAAAAAAAGCAAGGGATCAAATTAAAAATCCAAAATTTTCATGGAAATTTTTTCTCACAAAAAATGGGACAAATCAATACTGTCCAATACTTAGCGGAAACTTAAACTAGGCAGTCTTAAAATGTGACAATTTTTGGACTGTCTAGTCCGTGTTTATACTTCCTATTAAGTGGACTTCGTTTATGCCACAAATTGGGCCAAAATTTTCGGTACACAGAAATGCACACTAAAGCCCCCTTTTCCCACCTTTTTTGTCGGATGAGGCATGGAAGTGTGCAAAAGCTGTCTTAACTACACATTAAATGTGATCTAAAGCATATCCGCCAATGTTTCTTGGCACAAACTGCACCATAATTCTGGGGCAATTGACTAAACGTGCTCTGATACATCCATGTACTCGGCTCTTTTGTGCTCTACAACATGCTACCAGCAGATCTAAAAAACAAAGGTTCTCTTTAAAGAGAACGTATGATAGTTTCTTAACTTTTGATGAACTAACAATTGCTTCCTCTATATAGTCCTTCTTTGGTATGTTAGGGGCTATGTCAAATTTGGCAGCCGTTATGGGCACCTTTCAAGGGACATTAGCACTCAGGTTATATACAGCACTGTACAAAGAAGTTTGCTGGCATAAACTTGCTTAAAGGGGTGTTCCCAGAAGCGCACTTCTCCATTGCAGCTAGCAAGAAGCCAAACGCCTGAGAAGATGGAGGAGGAGGATGGGAATTGCAGCGCGGTCACTTGGCTTAAATCAGGACTTCCATGAAATGAATGTAGAGGATGGTTAGCTTGAAGCTAGCTATAAGTCACCCGACGGCGTGAAGTCTGCTTGTAGGAACACCCTTTTAAATACTGTGCATAATTATGGATACTAACGTATTCACATTTCATAAAGAAGAAACTTGTTTAGTCACAATGCTATAAGTCAATATAGACTGCATCAAAATACAGTTGAGACATGTTGTTAGGACCACAAGCTACAGTACTGGCATGTGCAGCAGCAAGATGGGCTTGGAGTGACTCAAGGTCCTGGTAGGTTGCCACAAATATTTGAGCCATGCCGACTGCATCCCAGAGCTGTTGGAGGATGCATAACACTAACACTATGATCAAGGTGTTCCCACAGATGCTCAATTAGGCTCAAGTCTGGGGAATTAAGGGGCTAGGTTAATTCTTGGAAGTCTTGTTCATGATTCTCATACCAATGGCAGACATTTCTAGCTGTGTGACATGTTGCATTGTCTTTCTTGGACAACCCATCCACCCAAGAAAAACTAATTCGCACGTAGAGTGGGTCTTAAAAGTATGCATACCTCTTGCACTGCTCCTCATTTTTAAATGTTACAGCCACAAAAACGTAAATGCATTTTACTGATATTTATATGATTGAACAGCACAAAGCAGCAAATATTTGTGAAGTGTAAAGAAAATGATACGTGCTTTTCCAAATTTGTGCAAATTAAAAAACTGAAAAATATGTGTGGTGTGCATTTATATTCAGTCCCCGACTTTGTGGGACAACCTTTAGCTGCAATGATAGCTGCAGCCTTTTGGGGGATGTCTCTACCAGCTTTGGACATCTAGAGGCTGACATTTTTGCCCATTCATCTTTGCAAAATAGCTGTAGCTCAGTCAGATTGGTAAGCGAACGTTTATGAACTGCAATTTTCAAGTCCTGCAACAGATTTCCAATGGGATTTAGGTCTAGACTTTCACTTGGCCATTTTAACACCTGAATATGCTTTGTTTTAAACCATTCCTGTAGCTTTGGCTGTTTGTTTAGGGTTGTTGTCCTGCTGGAAGGTCAACAGGTTTTCCTCCACAATTGCACTGTATTTAGCTCCATCCATCTTCCCATCAACTCTGACCAGTTCCCAGTCCCTGGTGAAGCAAAGCCTCCCCACAGCAGGATGCTGCCGCCACCATGCGGATGGTGTGTTGAGGGTGAAGTGCAGTATTGACTTTCCTCCACACATAGCATTTTGCATTTTCACCTGAGCAGAGCACCTTCTTCCACATGCTTGTTGTGTCCCGAACATAACTTTTTGCTAGCTGCAAACAGGATTTTGTACGGCTTTCTTCTTGTCACTCTTCCATAAAAGCCAGATTTGTGGAGTACATGACTAAGAGTATGTTCACACGGCAAGTTGGATCCATTTTTAGATGTGTCTGGATCCATGTTTCAGACCCTAAACACACATCTAAGAATGTGCTTTATATTACTTTAATGTAAAACATGAGACAAGCGATTACCGATGCTTGTTTTACATGCGTCTTTGTGATGCGTCTTTCGGATCTGTTCAAAGAATTGACATGTCAATTCTTGATCCGTTTGACACAGCAGGCACCCTATTTAATACTAGCGAGGTCATGGTAGTTTAACAGTTGTGCCATACTCTTTCTATTTACAGATGATAGATTGAACAGTGCTCTGAAAGAGATTAAAAAAAAAAAAAAAAAGCCCAAACTTTTAAAGTAAAAATAAAACAACTCTGCAATACACTTTGCCACAATTTTATTTCTGCGCTGTTTTGGTGTGTTCCCTGGTTTTCATGATGTGGTTTGTTCACCAACATTCTGTAACAAAACAGTAGTTATACTAAGAATAAATTACATACAGATGTACTCCATTTACTAATTATGTGACTTCTAAAGGCAAATGGTCAAAGTGGATGTACTCCATTTACTAATTATGTGACTTCAAAAGGCAAATGGTCAAAGTGGATTTTATCGGGGGTATCAGAGTACAAAGGGCTGAATACATATGCACACCACACTTTCAGGTTTTTAATTTGCAAAAGTTTGGAAGCACACTTACAATTTACAAATACTTTGTGTTGCTCTTACATAAAATACATTTAAGTTTGTGCACATAACATTTAAAAATAAGGAACAGTTAAAGGAGTAAAAATACTTTGACAACTGTATCAGTGTATGTGATTTGCATACCCAGTATGTCTTCCACATGTGTCACAATTCACACTAAGGTCCCCTGCCATGGACTGCCAGCGTGTCGTGCCTTCCTGGGTCTTGCATGTTTCCCTGCTTTCTGGAAGTGGCTCCTTGTACTTACCCACTAGCACTCGCTCCTGCCTCCTGGGGTCCTGTGTGCGCAAAGTGCCTCCCAGGGCGCGTGCACAGTAGCTTCCTGTCCTGTGCACCATCCTCTTGACCTATGACCCCTGACTGTAAGAGGAAGTTCCTGCCTTTTCTCTGGGTCAGTCCATTGTTTGTTGCAGTGTTGCTGTGGCCATCTCTGAGCTCCTGCCAGCCTCTCTGGATTTAACCCCTAAGTTGCTGGTTCAGTTCCTTTGGCCCACCAGAGCTCCTGACCATATTTCTGTCATCTTCTGCTGTCCGGTATCTGCTGTCCTGTTCCTGCTGTATCCTGCCGTGATTCCCGTCCTGTACCTGCTGTATCCTGCCATGATCCCTGTCCTGTACCTGCTGTGTTACCTGTCCTGTTCCTGCCGTGACCTGATTTTGTGTACGTCGTATCCAGCTACCTATGTTCCTGTCTACCATCACCTGTGTTCCTGTCCTGCACCTCGGCTGTCACCGCAGGTAGTCACGTCAGGGGTAGCGACCTGGGGGTCCCCGCAGCTAAGTCCGCCCCACTTTGCGGCGGGCTCCGGTGAAGACCTGGGGCCCCTTAGACTCCGCTCCCTGTGGATCCACACCCGGATGTCAGCGGTAGGCGCTTCAATGTATGCTGTTGTCGTCCACAACCATTACAACATTGATGAGTGGGCCCAGAAAAAGCAATAAAAACCATTCGCCAGGTTATAAAGATGCCAACACTGGCCTGTATTCTTCCAGCAATGATTGCAGGGTGTTTGTCTGTGATGTTTCTAACTTGACACATCAATGTCCATCAATGCGATAAAGCAGAAAATGTGATTCATTGAATAAGGCAACCCCTTTGCCAATCAGCAGAGGTCCAACTGCAATACTTATGTGAAAAGTGAAGCCTTTTCTGCAGATGCAACCTTGTTAGCAGAGGTGCATTGACATCTGTCCGCTTCAGAGCCACATCCTCAGTAGTATTTACTGAGCTGTTTTAGACACATCTGGTAGCTCGTTGGTTAATTTTGGTGGTGAGCTGCTCCACTGTAGCATGTCGGTCACAACCTCTCACATCTTCAAAGCTGATATTCACCTCTCGCATCAATGACGCGTGGTGCTTGCAGTTCCCACAATGTGCCATTTGTCCACTCACAATACATTTCCACAACAGCAGCATGAAAACAGTTCACGGTTGCAGAAATACTGTCACACTTGACCTGAAAGCCAATAATCATCTTTTTGTAAATCTGATAATCACCCCTTTGCCCAGGACAGCAACGTGGGATGTGTGTGCAGGCAGCCTATCCCACACGTTATATACCCACCAAGCCAGCTCACCACACGTGATTCTCGTCATGAACTATGCATAGCTGATGTTGAAAGTAGTAAGTGATCATAATAATGTGACTCACCTGTGTGTATACAAGTAGATCTATCATAACGATAGTAAGAAACAAAACATAGGCTTTATCCACAAAACATATGATTTCTACATCATTAGACATTTTACATCTGCTGGATAAACACTGCCAACATAATTCTCTGCAGTCCTTTTCTTAGACACTATTTAAGAAGTGATAATATATTACAGCACTGCTGCTATCTGTAAAACAGATGAGTGGCATTTTCATCAAATCTATTACCTGGCTGCCCCACTGTATTCAGTCTGACCATGAGTTGCCTTTTATGCTGGATCCGGAGATGGATGTCTGATAGGACTGTGTCTTTAGAGAAAGTAATCGCATCCATTTCTGTTGGCTGCCCCCGATCAGCATGTTTTTGTTCCTGGATTATATGTGATGTCTGTAAGGATAGATAGATAATAAAAAGAGCTGTCACATAACCATCACGATTTAAAGAGGATCTGTCCCAAAATAACACCGGCCTGGTACCATTATTTTCAGAAGGTAATGGGTCGACACAAGAATGTATGAAAAATAGTCAAAAACTTTCAGATAGAATAATTGGCAACTGTGGACAGGGACTTATGACAGTCCCTGTACCGTGCTTTAGAACATGACGGCAAAGTATAAATAGTATATAGATTAAAAAAACAAGAGCCAATGCATTTTCAATGCCTGGCAGAAAGCAACAACTTGAATGCATGAAATTTACAGAGCCCTTCATGAGATTATACAGTGGGCACGGAACGTATTTAGACAAAATTTGCAAAAATATCTACATTTCTGTTTTCTTCCTTTCACGATGGGGTGCAGAGTGTCAAATTGCCCCCTAGCTCCAAAAAGCACAGAAACCACCCAATATACCTAAAACCCCCTTTTTTAATTTTGTACTTAAAAAAAAATTAAGTTTCCATAAAGATATGATCTTATTGATTTCTTGACTCCCAAAGATAACGCATGAATGGTCATGTGAAATTGATTTAAAATGTCTTTTGTCCAGGCAAGAAATTAAAGGGTATGTCTACCTGCAGTGGCCAAAAACGACCCGAAACGAAATTATAAAAAAGTTTAAAACTGGTTTTTTTCCATGCCTGTCAAAAGCGCTGAAAAAAACCCGTTTTTTTTGGGGCTTTTTTGGAGCGTCTTTGCCTTTCTTTAAGCCATTGGTGTAACTACACCCCACAGGGGAGTTAAAATGTTAAGTAGATTCTTTAGATCACTGTACATTTTGGCAATTGTCCTTTTGTGTGCTGTGGGGTGCTACTGCTTTATTAAATTTTGCACCAGATTTTGCCCAAAAACCCCAAAAAAAAATTATCTTTCATCAGCAAGATAACTGTATTTGATCAAAAACTGTAAAGAAAAAGGGTTTTTGCGGGAAAATTCCAAAAGCATTATTGCGCCCAAATTCTGTAAAAAAAATATTTTTGTGTCAGAAGGTGTCAGTTTTATTTGCGCCCAAAATTTTTAAAGATATTTAACTAAACCCCAAATCCGTAAAAAAAAAAGGATTTTGGCGCCCCAAAATCCGTTAAAAATTTATTTATTTGGTCAAAAGCTAGATCACTTTATTAGCGCCAAAATCTGTAAAGATACAGATTTTTGCCCCAAAAGCCATAAAAAATGGATTCTTGCGCCAAAATCCGTAAAAATCGTATTTTTGGCGTCAGAAGTGAGATAACGTTATTAGCGCCAAAATCTGTAAAAAAAAAATTATTTTAGTGCCCAAAAACATAAAAAAACGGATTCTTGCGCCAAAATCCATAAAAAACGTATTTTTGACGCCAGAAGCAAGATAACGTTATTAGCGCCAAAATCTGTAAAAAAAATCATTTTTGCGCCAAAATCCGTAAAAAAACGTATTTTTGGCGTCAGAAGCGAGATAACGTTATTAGCGCCAAATCTGTAAAAAAAAAATATTTTATTGCCAAAAAACGTAAAAAATTGATTCTGCCGCCAAAATCCATAAAAAACGTATTCTGGCGCCAAAATCCGTAAAAAACGTATTTTCAGCATCAGTAGCAAGAAAACTTTATTAGCGCCAAAATATGTTTAGAAAAGGATTTTAGCATCAAAATCTGTAAAAAAAAAACTTATTTTTAGCGAAAAAAAGACACTTGTATGCAGATTTGATAAGGATTAACCTTTGTTACACCCACTATAGGTGGGACTTGGGTCTCTGGGAGGGTTTTCATTGAAAAATCGCAGCAAAAAACGCCGCAAAAACGCGCCAAAAAAAACGTGCCAAAAGACGTCCGCCGCTTTACATAGACGCCTGTAGTAAATTTTCTGCCCTGTTCTGGCGTTTTTTAGAGCATGTTGCAAAATAGGACCAGCAGAAAAAAGAAGCTCAGTGTAGACAGCAGGAGGGTTTTACAATGGAAGTCTATGGGAGATGATTACAGTCATTTTTCCAGCGTTTTTAAAAAACGAAAAACGCTGAAAAAACTGACTTTTTTCTGTGCAGTGTAGACATAGCCTAAAGGTGTTTTCTCGCTACAAAGATACGTTATCAACGGATACATATCTGTAATGATGGGGACAGTAAAATAAGCACTTTTGCAACTGGTTAGCAGCTATGAGCTAATCTGTGTGTCCAGAGCAAAATCGGCAGCCTGAGATCAGGCCATGCCCCCTTTTCTGTGATTGGCTGTTATTTAGTTCAGCCTTTTGAGACATACCCTCTGGATGGGACACGCCCCTGTGCTGTGATTGGCTGCCTGCACTCCGTGCTTACTCCCCTCTGTGCTGTGGAAAATGAAAGTGAAACTAGGCTGCCTGTGAGGCTCTGCGTCTGTATAAAACAACGACCCGTATTTCCAATTAAAACCAATATTAAATGGCCAGTTACTTGTTTGTAACTGATCTCACAACGGATTTAAATCCGTTGCAAAATAAGCCGTGTGAACGAGCCCCAAGACGGAAAACCTGTGCGTTTTCCATAGACGTTCATTTCAAAGTTTATCAGCCGGTTTGCAGACAGTTAAAACCGGCTGCAAACCCGTGCTGTGGGGGACAAGGCCTTATTCTACTAATTTTTACCTGTTTTCCATGATAAGTTAGGCTCTATTTTTATCTTAGACTTTTTATATAAGGGAAAAAAGTAACAAAAACCAAATTAAAAAGTCTGGTCTTCACATTTAAAAAAAACAAAAAAAAAAAACAGCAAAAGTGGCCCTAAACAAGTTTTGGAATTGTGACAATTTCCCATCACGGACATTTATACATAGGTGAGATACATTTTTAGGGTTGTTGGAGGTGGGGCTAAAAGTGGCAGTTTTTTTGTGTTTTATTATGTTACATATTAATCTCCCATTAGGTCAGCAAAACAGACCTTTGGGGGGAATTGGGAATTTTTACAGAAAGTGTTTTTTTTGCCAGGGTTTAGTCCCTCAGGAACAGAGACTGAAAAAAAAAATTCAAGCCCCAAGTTTTGGGGAAATGGCCCCCTGTGTTACTGGAATACCGGGTTTGTGAAGACCCAGCAGCATTTGCAGTCACATGACTGCTGGCACTAGTGTGAATGTGTAGAGACAGCGCTTGGGAAGGCAGGGACAGTAATAAACCATCACTGCCTTCTCAGTGAAGAGCTCGGCTGCTGCCAACAGCTAACCCTGCCCCCGACATGGCAGCTGAGTGCCAGAGAACTTCATGGGAATGTACAGATAAGTCACATGAGATGTTTGATCATGTGACTCGAACAGGGGGTTGGCAAGGGGTAAAGAAAATAAAAAAGCAAAACAAGATGTCTGGCATATGCACAAAATAGTGCGGGTTTCCAGTACAGTTACACTTGATGGAATCCAGCCTCGCCCCTCTCTACCAGAGGACTAATGTGTCAAAACCATGAACAACCCTTAAAATTATGTTCACACAACAGATTTTACTGAGGAATATAACATAGCATGGGTGATGGATTTTGTGTTTAAATCTTCGGGCAATGGCTGTTCACCTGAAGGGCCAATCCACAATGTGATGCGCACACTGATCTGTGGTGCGGATTTTCACCACAGATTTTGAATCCTTGGTGCAGAAGAAAAATACAAAATAAAAAAAATTGTCCCATCAGGCTGTTTATCACCTTATGATACTATAATCAAAGCTATTTGGTACGAACAGAACTGATAAAGCAAATGGTAACAATGTTTTGATCTTTTTGTACACTTGTGGGCTTGAGTTGAAGAAAAAGCTGTATTTGTATCCAAGTCCAGTCTGCACAACATTGGGAATGTGTAGAAGAGACTGGGATCAGATTTTGGTCAAGATATGCCTTGAATCTTTTTCAGAGCCCAAAAGGGAAATTCAGTATTAAAAAACCAAAGGTGGATTTAAAAAATACAAAAAAAAAAAACAAAAATTTTGATTTTTAGGGAGAAAACGTAAAAAATGAAAGAACTAAGCAGATGTTAAATACTTGCAAGTAAATTTAGTAAAAGATAGGTAAGATGACTGATAAAAAATTTCAGTACCCTATGTTACAAAGCTTAATGGTTGGAGATAGGGCCTGAAAGTCACAAGTTCAGGCTTGTTACCATTGTGCTTGTCAGGTAAAATTTTTATTGTTGACTTTAGAAAACAAAAATTTTGTAAAAATGCAAAAACACGCAGGAACATTTTGTAGTCTTGAATTTTTTTGAGAAATAGTATGCCTCCCTCGTTTTTGCATACATGACCCCCATTGATCCCATTATTTCCCGGCTAGAGAACGGCCCTTACCTAATTGGGTTGGGGGAAAAAAGGGTGACCCCCAGGGGCAAAAAAACTCTAACTTCAGGTTTAAAGGATTTTTCCTCGCCAAGTCAGTTTTGATGAAAGGTTTAATCTTCTACTTCTTTGAAAAAAGGTGAAAAATTTTGCTGAACTGTTGCCATGGGGGGAGAAATTTTTCCCCGGGGCAGCGCTTTTCCCGCCCATGCACTTTCACTCCTCATGTTGAGGCTGAAGATAGGGAACAGAGGGTGGCCGGACCCAATTCCTCTTGCTCTTTGCATCGAACTAACTGGACCAACTTATTATATATTTTGGGAGTCGGTTTATTTTATGACGACTCCTGCAAAATAGGCACCGACTCCACAACCCTGGGTCTGAGCACCCGGCCATGTTCTGCAGCAGAGGGAGGCCCTGTTCACACTACGCAAGGTTCTTTGTAGTTTTTTTACCCGTTTGTGTTGTCGTCCGCACACTGGATTATAGGAGAGACGCATTTATTCTCACACAGCCGATAACATTACACAACCTCCACACGTGCAGCTGTGCCTCCCGCTGACTACCACTAATAGGAATGTCTTCTCAGACCAACCTCTATATTTAGAAGCACAAGCAGGCAGCTATCACCTCAGTCGCAGTGCTTCTCCTACACAGATAATGTAATATCGTCTATGATGGATACTAGAACATTATTCCGTGTAATCAGGGTTTAAGGCCCTATGACAACTCTTCCTGGCCTGTATCTCCTCTATCTACAGAATGACAGCTCACACTACTTGGAGGCATCACTGAAGCAGCTGCAGAGGCTTCCGTCTGCTGTCTACTGACCCCGTCCTCCGTAGCTGCACACAGGACGGCGCCGTCATGCAGGCAGGGGTTAAGGCGGGCTGCACTCACCCGAAGCCCCGGCCTCCGTGAAGAGACCCCCGGTGCACACTGTACGGACCGGGCGCGCTGCGATGACGTCATCGTGACGCGCTGGTAAACCAGATCCGTACATGGCCGAGGCTATTTATCCTGTGAGGAGCGGGATGCGCGCGGTGCACGAGACTAACCACGCAGATACAGCTTCGTGTGTGGCGATGCCTTGCTGGAGCTTATGGCGTCCTTCACGCTTTATATTCTGCATGGCGGTTTTTAGGCCAAAAAAAGTCAATTGCATGCGTTTTTAGGCTCCATGTTTTTCATGTGTTTTCTGTTATGCTTTCTTGCACACGGTGATAATGGGTGTGTCTTTTAGGTGTTTGTTTCATCACATGAGTAGATACCTTAAAAAAAAAATGCCACAAAAATACATAAAAAATACACATGCCATGCACACATGAGGATTTTTTTTCTTGGTGCAGAACAAAAACGATGGATGTCTATGGTAAGAAAAAAACTGCCGGAAAAACGCTACATCTACCACAAAAAGTGCAACAAAAGTGAAAAAAGCACAAAGTATACGGCAACATCTGCAGTGTTTCATATTTGCCTATAGACTTCCAGCTTACGTCTGGCCGATGCGGTATTTGCAAATATAAAAAATGTGTCCTAAAACACAACATGTAAAAGTGGCCTTAGGGGATGTGCACACGGTGTGTTGGATCTGATTTTAGATGTGTGTTTGGATCTGTGTTTTGGACCCTAAACAGACCCAAGCACTCATCTAACAATTTGCAGTGTGGTTTACATTGTTTTCAATGTAAAACATGCATGAGCATTCAGAAGCAGGGGCGTAACTACCGGGGTAGCAGACGTATCAGCTGCCCGGGGCCCGTGCTCTTAGGGGGGCCCGGGGCAGCCGCTACCATGTCTGCTACCCCGGTAATGCCGCTCCTGGGCCAGCCAGCAGTGAACTTAACAGTTCACTGCGGTGGGCGCTGAGCTGAGGGGCCCTGCGCATCCCGCCTCTGAACGCCAGTGCCCTCCGTTCAGAGGCAGCGCTGCCCCGCCGGCTCTCAGTGATCACGTGGGTGGCGCGCTTACGTCACATGATTGCGCCACCCGCACTGAGCACAGTGGCTAGAGCACGGCACAGCACATCGAGGGAGCGTGGACGGAGGTAAATAAACTATTTCTTATTTTACCTACCTGCCTGTATAGCCCACCTGCCTGTCTATATACCCCTGCCTGTCTATATAACCCTGCCTGTCTATATACCCCTGCCTGCCTATATATAGTCCACCCAGCCTGCCTATATAGCCCAGCCTGCCTATATAGCCCAGCCTGCCTATATAGTCCCCCAGCCTGCCTATATCACCCCCCCTCAGCCTACCTATGTAGCCCGCCTACACCTGCCTATTTAACCCCCCTAAGCCTGCCTATATAGCCCTATACCACCCTAGAGCCTGCTTGTATAGCCCCTCGAGCCTCCCTAATGTTTGCCTACCTTATTCCCCCCTAAAACCCTTTCCTGTTACTATAGGGGCCCCTATAGTACCAAACTCTGCCTTACCTACCTTATGGCCCTTAGCCCAAACCCAATCCCTGTCTATCTTAGGTCCCTATGTTACCAAAAACCCTGAGTCTCCCTATTTAGCTCCCTATAGCCCCTAAACTCTACATCCTTTTCTAGTGGCCCTTAGCCACCTAAAGTCTCCCCTCCCTATTTGGGTCCCCCTATAGCTATTTACCTCCCTTTCTACCTAGTGGGCCCCCCTATAGCCTAGCCCGGGGGCCCACCTAAAACCTACCTGTGTCCACTTATGCATACCACCTCCCGGGGGCCTAAATATGCCTCCCTAGTGCCAACTACCTCCCTTAGCCCCCTATTAATTGGCCTCCCTGACTACTGCCCACCAACCAAAATTTTCCTACCTCCCTCGTTACAAACCCACCTACCTAGGGTCTCCAACCATCTAATGGGGGTTACCTGTTCTTGTTCGTGGGGTAAGGCCATACTGTAACACAATCCCCGGGGGTGTGAATCCTCTTTTCCTCCCTCTAGGGAATGGACCTTTAAGTATGCCTGTACCTGCTCTCCCACACCGGGGATGTTTGTACAAGGGGGGGAGGCAGGGGGTGAGGGCTGCCAACGTGAGGTTCTAAGATTTTTGTGTCCAAATTGCAGGGACGAGTGGGCCGGGAAAAGTCGTCAGGACGGCAGGCCCAGATGCAAACCCCACAAGATGTAATGCACTGTAACCTTACATGTCTCAGAGTGTGTACACTTTTCCCACTTTTGGGTCACGTATGAAGGTTACATACATTTTTTACCCCCCCCTGGGTTAACTGGAATCTACCACTATATGGCATTAATAGCATAATATTGTCTTTTTCGTAATAGTATGGGGTGTTTTTCAGTCACTATGTGGTGGGAATTTGTGGTCTTTTTGGGGTATAACCCAGTCATATGTGTAGCTTGTTGGAAAATTTTGGGTTTCGGAAAAACCCAAAAACAAAAGGGGGAAAAATAACACCCTTAAAAACTAATTTTTTAAAAATAATGATAAAAAATAACTTTTAGTGAAAAAGACAAAAAAGAAAAACACACTCGAAAAAGGCAACATCGGAAAAGGACTAAAAAATCCCTATCCCCATAAAAAGGGAAACTATTACGCCCTTCCCTATATACAAAACGGGAAAATCGCCCCTTAAGGGCGGTCCGCACGAGCCTGCCCCTGAAAAAAGACCCTAAAGAACACCTATAGGTCCATCCAGGAGACTATAGATTGTATCCCCAACATTTTTCGACCCTCCAATAGATGCGTCAGGGGCATGAGGAGCAGGGACCAACAAATAAGAGAAACAGATACAATATAATATAAAGGGTTTACTGGATACACAAAAAAGGTTTTCCCCACAATAAACTGCCCAAAAAAATACTCCGCAACCTCCATTGATTACAAAGAGAAAGGGGATTTTGGGGCAGCAAAAATAGGGTTCAGGATTAAAAGGATAAGTAAAAAGAGCCTTAAAATAGGGAGCCAAAGGCACCAAGCAAGACGGCATAAATAATACAACGACATAAAAAATGCAAAAAATGAAAAAAAGCACTTTCCCCAAAAAAGCCTTGAAAGAGTCCTGCAGGGGAAAGTAAGCGGGAAACAAAATTTTCCCCGCCCCCTGAAAGGGTGTCCCAGAGGGGCCCATAGTAGAAGCCGGGGGAGCCCCTGGCTGCACAAAGTGGCGCCGGGATCGGGGTTTGAGTGGGTCAGACACGCGCGAACCAGGGAGAGAGCGTCCGGGCAACGGCGGCGCATGCCCCCAAAGGGGGAGCCGACAGGCTGAAAGCAAATGAGCCTTTAAGTATAGACGCGCTGTGTAATGTAGCACAGCGGGAAAAAGGGGGAAAAAAAAATTCTTCGGGTTTGGGTAAAAAAGCCACTTGTGTCTCCAAAATCTTTCCCTGTGGCACATGCCTTTCATGGCCCCCATCTGCCCTTTTTGCTGACAAAAAAAAAAGGGAAAATTTTTTTCTACATCATTTTATTTTTGCAAGACGACACATGTCATCTATCAGTCAAGGGCAAAATGGGTTTCCAAAATAGGCAAAAACAAAAACATTTCGGCGAATAAAAAATTTGGGTCTTCCCCAGCTAGAGATCCCCTGTAGACCCGGTTCTTTCAGCACAAAATGGTGATCCAAAAAGTTTCGTTGGGGTATTGACCCTTTCCCAACCATCCTTTAGACGGGGAAAAAAAATTTGGGACCAACTTTTACTCCGAAGAATCTTTTTGGATCTATACGCTGAAAACTGTCGCTCCTAATGGACTCAATGACCATCTTGACTTTAGCTGCTATTTGTGACCATTTTGATTTCAGCTTCATTCTCTTACATTTTTCCTTTCCTTGGATTCTAATTAGTCATGTTTTTCTATTTTTTCTATTGTATTTTGTTAATGCTCATTATTTATTGTTTACCTTTTATTTTTTTCTTTTCTTATCTTTCTGCGCTTTTTTATTGGCTTAGTGTGTTTTTTTTTTACATTTTGAGTTTTCTCTGCCCCTATTATTATTAAACAAAACCCCTTCTGCCTGCTAATAAAAACCGCTTTTGTTTTTTCCCCCCTTGTCGCGGCTGTGCAAAATCTACACAGCGTTGCCCCTATGACTATGTAGGTCCGCTTTGGGCTATTCTCAGCCTGTGGGGCCCTACTGCGCATGCCCCGCTGATGCCGGGAAACGCATCTCTCCCGGGATCGCGGGGTCTTTTTCTGACCCCACTCAGGCGCGATCGCGCGCACTCTTATTTTTGGCACCCAACGCGCCCCCCTCGGCGTCTCTTTATACCCTGGCCACTGCGGGGGAAAAAACCCTTACGGGGGTGGGGGGCCCACATTTGTTTCCTGATTATTTTCCCTCTCCCGGGAACTCTTTAAAGAGGCTTTTGGGGGAGGGGCATTTTTGCATTTTTTCCCTTTTTGGGTTTTTTATATGTAACGTTGTATTTTTTCTATGCACGTCTTGCTTTGGTGGGGCCTTTTTGGCTCCCCTTTTTAAAGGGGCTTTTTTATTTACTTATCCTTTTAGAGGGCCTAACCCTATTTTTTTCCTCCCAAAAATCCCCTTCTTTTTAAAATCATATGGAGGTTGCTTTGGTATTTCATTTGGGCAGTTTATTGTGGGGGAAAAACCCTTTTTTTGTGTACCCATCCCCTTTTTTATATTATATTTATCGTTTCTCTGTTTTGTTGGCCCCTGCCCCTCATGTCCCCTGAGGCGATCTATGTAGGAGGATCGAAACATTTGGGTTTTCAATCAAAAGGGCCCCTTTTGGGGATGGGCCCCCTAAAAGTTGTTCTTTGGGGGTCATTTTTGGGCGGGGGTCGGGCTCGGTAAAGACCGCCCTTATTGGGGGAAATTTTTCCCTTTTTTTGTAAATGGGTTTAAGGGTGTAATAGTTGCCCTTCTTTTGGGGGCTTTTATAGGGTTTCTTTAGTTTTTGGCCCCCGCATGGGTCCCTTTTTCAAGTGTGCTTATTTTTTTTTTGTCTTTTGCCCCAATGGGGTATATTTTATCTTTATTTTTTAAAAGTTTGTTTTAAGGCTGTTAGTTCCTTTCCCTTTTTGGGTTTTTTCTTTTTTTTCTTTTTAGGAGCATTATTTTATCCCCTACAAGTGTGGGTTTTTTGTTTTTTTTTTTTAAAAAGTTGGTCCCCCCCCGGGATATGGGATTTGTTTTTTGCAGTATGTTTTGATATCTATGGGCAGGGAATCACCCTTTTAAAATTTTTTAGTAACTGCATGCTGAAGGGGTCCCCGGGAAAAAGTTCGCGGTTGAGGAAGTTTTTTCTTTGGGGGGCCCCGGTTCCCCGTTACGCCCCTGTTTGAAAATTAAACGGCGATGCTTGTTTAATTTGTATTTGTGATTGGTTTTTTTGGGGCCCTTTTTAAAAAATTGGAAAGTAAATTCTTGGGTCCGTTTGAAGCAGCAGAAGCCCTATTTAAAACTATAGGGTGCATTCCCCGCTGCAGCAAAAAACCCCATTCCCCAAAACTAGCTGCATTTTGGATGCAATTGACGCAGCATTTATGGATGCGTTTTTCAGATCCAAAAAATTTGGTTCAACACGCCATTGGGGAACATTTCCCCCAACTCACAGCAATGTTTTATGTCGCATTTGTTTTTTTCCACCCGCTTTTCAAGGGCCATAACTTTTTTTTTATTTTTCCGTCTACAGATCAGGCCTGCACAACATATGGCCGCCCTGCAGCCCCCGGAAACCCTTTCTGGCCAAATAAGGGTGGGGGACGTCCTTGGGGGAGTTTCCAAACCCCCAAAGTTTCCCGCAAAGGGTTTTGGCAGGTCTACCTTTAAAAACATATGGAGGGCTTGTTTTTGTGGGTCACACTGAATTTGCATTGCAGTGGCATGTTATGCGACCTTTACCTTTTTTTCGTTTTTCCATCCATGGAGCTGAGTGAGGGCTTGATTTTTGCGTGCTAAGGTGTAGCTTTTATTAATATCATTCTGGTATACATGCTACTGTTTGATCACTTTTTATTCCAATTTTTTTGAGATATGAAACACCCAAATAGCATAATTTGGGCACAGCACCTATGGGATTAAAAGGGCCCCCTCTGTCCCGGCCACTAGCGACAAATTCTGGCTGTAATTAACCCCTTAACGACCTTGGACGTATCCATATGTCCAAGTCGTTTGGGGGTTAATGCACCTGGCGATGGATACGTCCTGGCACCCTCAGGCCATCGCAAAAAAAAAAGTTGGTGACTGACAGAAGATGGCTGTTGTTCCTGACAGCAGACCGTCTTCCCTCACTGCCGAGGGGGGCAGCAATGCCCTCCTGCATCAGTGAATGCTGCCATTGGCCATTCAAATCAGAACAGCCAATGGTGGCATTTTCAATATAAACAAGCCGCTGTGCAAATCTATGGTGATTGGTGCTGTTTAAAACAATACCAATCACCATCGGTGATAGGGTGGTGGTACCCCCCAACCCCCCCCCGGGGGCCCATTGGTTGGTTTTGGGGGAACTGACCAATTGCAGCAATTTTTGCGCCCTTTTTACAGCACAACACCGCCCTGTGCCGCCATTCCGTTCAGGAATAGCAAGCAGAGCGATGCCTGTTCTTACCTGTTCCTGGGCCTAGTGGCCCGTTTTTTTCGGTGGATTTGTGCATTGTTGTGCTGCCTCTGTGGGGGCTTTCTTTCCTGCTGGGTGAAGAAAATACAGCCCTTTCTTCTTTTCCCGTCCCCTGAGTGCTGAGTAGTGATTTTTCACTAATCAGCATTTTTTTTTTTAATGTTTTAACGCATTGGGTTAATTTTGTTAACTGTCCTGTTGCCCTTAAGCACAAATCAGTGACGCACGATTTACGCTCAATTACTTAATTTTTGGGGGATTTAAGTTTCTGGGTTTTTTTTATACTTTTTATTAATAAAAGTTTATTCCCCCACACAAGTTGCAGCACAACATACACCCCCCACACAAGACACGTGTTAAAGAACCAACATTTTACACGCCCCTTATAAATAAAAGAAAAATGTCCCATTCTTCCCAAAAGGCCCCTATTCACAGAGGGGCTACCTTTTCCGGGCCCTTTGGGGATAGCGATTCCACCAGTGATTCGGACAAGTAATTCATTGTGTTCGTCTCATCCAAAACCTCCTCCGCTGATGAGGGAACCTACCGTAGACATCCCCATAGGTCAAAAGAGGTGACCTCCCCCAAGATAGTAGCCCCATGTGGACTCCTGCCCCAGATGATTACTAGCCAAAAATCCCTGACTTTGGGGACCCCCCAGAGCTGTATAGCCCTACGGGAAAATAAAATAGTTTTTTTTAATTTTTTTTTTTCTCTGGGATCTGGAATGTCATGGTGGTGGGACCATTCTATGCAAGCATTATTGGCCCTAAACCATATCGCTTCTGCAGGTTGACACTCGTGGACGCTGCACAGATGAGGGTTTTTTTGAGGCCGTTTTGCACTGGGATAGGGAAAACACAAGGTCCGGATATTGATGTTTTTTTTATATCCATTTTACTGCCCGCAATGCCGGGAAGCTTTTTTTGGGAAAAAATGCAAAAATTCTTGCATTACCGGTAATCCCCGTCCGCCCGGATACCCCCCCTTTGACTGTTTTGTATACAGTTAACCCTTTTTTTCGCCATTTCAGAAAAATTTTGCAGCATCTGTACCTAAAGAAAATGTTTTGGGGGGGGAAAAAAATACCTCATACATTTCAAGGGCAAGCTTAAATGTCAATACCTGCCCAGTAAAAAAGCGTTTACGGGGTTTTGTAAAGGGTAAAAGGGTTTAATCAATTTGTTTAAATGATAATTATAAAATCCCAAGCTTTTTTCCTTATAAGGCTTTCCCCTTGAGCGGAACCCATTTTTGGAAAATGATGCAGCAAATATGAAGAGCTAAGTGGCTCAGGATGTGACCACTTGTTATCGTTTCCTAAAAGATTGACCTCCAGCATTGTCTCCCTTTCCCTAAGTTTCGTTTCAGGAAAATCCTGAATTTTGGCTAATGCAACCCCAGAGACTTTTTCCCCCAGAAAAATTGGACCAAAAAAGTGTACTTAACAGCTGCCTAAATATGGACATACTCGTTCCTCTCTTCTCTACTGGCCGCGTTTTTTTGATTGCATTTTACAAATATTGTGAAAGGGTTTTGTTTTGTCAGATTGCTTGGAACATGAAAGGAATTTGATCCAGAACTCTGCGTCTGACTCAGTTTCAAATCGGCCGATAATATGTTTACCTCCGATGAAGTATTTTGGAATACCGGGGCAAACGGGTGACCCCAATGTTGGTAAACGACCCCCAACAGGTTAAACTCTACAAGCTGTGCAAGAGTACTTCCGGGTACACCTTGTAGGAAGGCACAAGGCCTTGTTATAGATGGGAGGAATGTGCCACCAAAATTCCTGACTTTGGTGGAGTGAAGGCCAGATAATTCTGTGTCAGCGGCATTAGGCCACTGACACGTTTAAAGTTAGTTTGGCTGCAACAGCAGCAAGTCTGGGTCGGCCTTCACTGGAGCAGTCAAAGAGAGGGTTGGGATGACTGCTCCCACTCCGGGTCCAGGCCGGAGTTTTGGATGGCCTATGTAAGCCTGGAGATCAGGTGAGCTGTGTGTTCAGTTTCCTGCTAGTTACTGGAGAGTAACCACCTTGGATGCTGAGGGAAGCACTAAGGTCCTGTCTAGGAGACGTGCCTTATACCACGCTGGAGGGGTGAGAGCCCTTGTGGGCAACACGGACTGTGCCTGTGATATAGGTGCCGGGCGATTGCGCCTAAAGACTGTGGTGGGAACTCTGGGTGTTGGCTGAAATAAGCCCTGTTTTGTGTTGCTGCTTATGTTTGCTGGAGAGACGGATGCCCAGACAATAAACACACCCGTTGTTTGCATGAACTTTTATTGTGGTCCTGTTTGTGTAAGCCTGCTATTGGGACTATTCCCCTACAACCTACAGCTTAAGAGTTTATGAAGGGAAGGACAGCCAAATTGTACCTCCAGAATGCCCGCTTCCCTCAAAATAAGTAGAAAAATATTGTGGTATTTGGTTCACTCACTGCTGGATAAAGTTTACCACCTGTATGTGGATAACTTTTTCACCAGCATTCCACTTTTTAAGTCCTTCAGCTGCCAACTTTCGCAAAAATCAGAGGGGACTCCCTAAACCCTTTGTTGCGCAATTGCTTCCAAGGGGTGAAATCAGGTCTTAATTCAGTAATGACATGCTTCTGATGAAATCTAAGGACAAGAGGGATGTCCTTATATTGTCCACCTGTCACGACCTCAGCACTACCTCTGCCCCTGTACAAGGTACAAGTACAGTCGCCCCACAAACCCAACCGTATTACATATTACAATAGGTACATGGGAGGGGTAGACCTGTCAGACCAGGTGCTGAAGCTGTACAGTGCCACACGCAAGACCAAAGTGTGGTACAAAAAGCTGGTCGTGCACATTGTGCAGATGGCGATGTACAATGCTTTTATTCTTTTCTGTTGCACAGACCAAGCATGGGCGTTTATTACCTTCCAAGAGAAGATAATAAAGGCGCTTGTTTTAGGGAACCAGTATGTCATGATTGTGCCTGGCACGCCCCTGCTTTTGGTTCTGGTCGCCGGCCATGGCCGGTACGACGTAAACCATGGTTTTTAACGTAATACCTTGTATTCTTATTCACTAGTGAAAACTGGTCCTTCTTTCCCTGTAGGTAATTGATTCCTGGCCACCGCCCGTGGCCAGGAATCCTCCAGCATTCTCAGTTAACCGGGTGTTCCTCTTTGATTGACAGCCTTGTTTCCCTATCTAGTTTTGTGTTTCTTCCACCTATCGCCTCTGCTCTGTGTCCGCTGCTTACCTATTTAAGAATGCCTTCACCAGTCCCCAGTACCTGCTATAGAGGTCTTTTGCTTATAGCTAGCCCTTCCTTTTGCTTTTGTCTGCTCTGTATTTGACCCTGCTGTTCTCCTGATTACTCTCTTTTCCTAGTGATTTTGTACTGCTACGCCCGACCGGTATTGACCTTTGGCTTGTATTCTGTTTATCCTTTTTGTCTCACGTGTCTGTACCGCACTGACCGCACTGTTGCCGACTTTGGACCGCCCGACTACGCTGATTGTTCTGTGTTTGTTTGTCTTGTCTGTGTTGCACCTATATCAGTGCAGCCATCAGTCTTCCGGTTGGGGCCGGGAGTCGGGTTCCCCAAAAGGCAGGGACAGGGGCTGGGATCAGAGTCAGGGCCCAGTTGTCCGTGTCTGTCCCTGACTGGTCCCTGACACAGTACTTCTGGTTCTGACGTCCACTGTATTTTACCCAGGCAGCATTTCCCCAATGAAATCCCCTCCACCGGTAAAAAAAAAAAATTGGAGAGTGTGCTACAAAAGAGGGATCAGAAAAGACATAACTTACCAGTGTGTAACCTGCCCTGGTAAAGAGGCTTCAAACTATACCACTCGTCTATGGATTACTAGTTGTAGCATTCTTTTATGCTTATATTATTTGCATTGTTCCCTGAAGCACCAAACATTTCAGAGATTTTATAGTGCAATAACATAGCATGTCCGAAAAAATGTCAGTTTGCATTTTTCACCTTTTAATGCACAATGATATCTGGGAATTAATTTTACGAAACACCTGTCAGGTCAAAATTTTAATAACACCCTTTAAAATGTTCCTTGAGGGGTGTACTTTGTAAAATGGGGTAACAATAGGGTGTTTTATAATTTTAGTTCATATCACAGCATGTAAAATTGTAAGGACATGCTGTGTATTTCAACAAAATAGGCGCGCCTGGCAAAAGGCCACTATTTCTCCTCTATGGTGAGTAGCAGGGGCCAGACAAATCCTAGGGTGACATGTGGGGCATCCCTAGAACAGGGAGACATGGCAGAAAAGTTAGAAATCTAATTTTTCAATTTTGTGCAATGCGTGCTGCTGTTGTTTTGCAGTTAGATGGTGTAAATGCATAGAAACATCAGTTTGCAATTTTTGCCTTTTTAAAGCACAATAATGTCTGGGAGTTAATTTTTTATGAAATATTCAGGTCAAAAATTTTAATTAACCCCTTAAAAAAACCCTTCAGGGTTACTTTCTAAAAAGGTGACATTAGGTGTTTCAAATTTTGTTCACATTACAGAAGTGCAATTGTCAAATTGCTTGTGTTTCACAAACTAGGCATTGAGGGGGGTTTGTTTTCCAAAAATTTATCATTTTTTGGGGCATTTTCTCTGTTCTGGGACTTTTAAGGGTCTACTAATGCAACAGAGGGATCAACCAATCCCCCTCTTTTTTCACCCCAAAGCCAAAAAAGACTCCTTTCCTTTTGAACCACTAAGTGTCCCAAATTTTCTTTTTGACCCAATGAGGTATTCTCTTGGGGAAAAAATGGGCAATAGCTTTTTGGGGCTTTTTCTCCTACATTCCTTTTGGGCCATGAAAAAATTTTGGGGCTAAAAAACCCAATTTATTGGAAAAAATAAAATTTTTTTTTGTCTAATTTAAAATTTTCTGTAAACAGCTGGGGGCAAAAACCCACACACCCCCCCGATGAATTTTTTTGAGGGGTGTACTTTCTTTTTTGGGGTATTTTTAGGGGTGTTTTAGCTCCTTAAGGCATCAGCAAACCCGATATGGTGCCTATAAAATGTTATAATAAAATGATAGCTCCAAAATCCCCTAGGGGCCCTTCAATTCTAGGCCGGGTTGATTTAAAAAACATATGGGCCACATATATCTTTTTAAACACAGATTTTAAAAATTATATTGAATGGGTTTTTTTCTTTGATATAAGTAAAAAATTCCATGAAATAATATATTAAAATTTGGCGAAAAAAATTGCCATTTTTAAATTTTACCACCACTTTTCATTAATTCCTGTAAAATACCTAAGGGTAACAGACTTTATAAGTTGTAAGGGTTTTGTGGATTCGCTGGACCACCGCAAGGATGAAATTAACCCACACCAGGGAGCAAGTCTAATACCCCCCGGTTTTCACCAAGCCCGCCGCAAGCGGAATGGACTTGCTGCTCTGAGGCTACCGTCCAAACCCCCACTGACTTGCTTTCGATGGGGGCCCGGGTAAGCGGGACAAGATGTATCGGGAAAAGGCAGGAGGCAACGGGGGGCAAGTTCGTGGCAAAACGGCAGGGCGGCAGGGGAGGGGCAAAAAGCAAGGCAGGAAACGTACGGGAAAGGACGGACACGGAAAAACAGACAGGGCTTCCAACCTTTTCCCAGACAAGGTAGCACACCAACAATCGGCAGAGAGGCTGGGGGCGATTCCCTTTTATAGGACCACGGGCCGGGAAAAGCCAATTACCGGGCCACTGGCCCCTTTAAAAACCAGGCCAGGCGTCGCCGTCCACCCTAACAGCGGGTACGCGCGCGGCGGGCACGTGCCAGGAGCGGACGGGGAAATGATTGGGGCCCGGGACCGGGGACAGGGGAATGGTCCGGGACCGGCACCCCCCCCTAAGAGTAGGGGGCGGCCGCAGGGCGAGGGACCCCGCCCGCCCCCATTACATTCCCCCCCCTTTGGTCCCCCCCCTCTTTTTCGGAATTTTGAGAGGAGGTCAGGGACAATTACCTCAGGTTCCCACGAAAGCCCTCCGTCCCGAACCCCTTCCATCAATCAGAAAGAACCCTTTTTCCCCCCCTCTTCTCCCCCACCTCCTTTTAAACCCAAAAATGTTATCAGCGTTGGCCACGGGGGAAGCGATTAGCACCACAGGGGTTAGGAGCGAAACATGGAAGGCTTCGGGATCCAGAGTAGGGGCAACAGGCTTTTGATACCGGGTTCATTTGCCGAAAAACAAAAAAAGGGCCCAAATACCTACGGCCTAACTGTAACTGGCACCTTAAAGCCTAATATATAAGGCGGACAACCAAACTTATCACCTGGCTTAAATAGGGCGGAGGTCTACGGTACCTGTCGGCCTGGGCCTTGGTGCAAGCAGAGGCCCGTAGAAGGGCCTGTCGTGTGGCCTGCCAGAGTGCCTTGATGCATCTACCACAGGAACACGAGACGAGGTGGCCAGAGGGAGAGGCGGGCGGGAATGTAACACAAACACGACAAAAAAAGGAGAGGATCCAGCGGATTCAGAGTCTAAGGAATTATATGAAAATTCCGCCCAGGGGAGAAGGTCAGACCAGTTATCCTGGCGGATACAAAATGTCGTAGGTAGGTACCTAAAACTTGGTTAACCCTCTCTACCTGCCTATTGGTTTGAGGTGGTAAGCATAGACGAAAGTCAGCAGAATCCGCAACTGACCACATAGAGCCCGCCAGAACCTCGAAACAAACTGGACCCCCCTATCCGAGACAACATGCAACGGAAGACCATGTAACCGGAAAAATGCTGGGCCAGCTGAGGAGCAGAGGATAACCTGGGCAGGGGAACAAAGTGGGCCATCTTAGAGAATCTATCGGGCACTAACAAATGACCGTGTTAACCAAAGGCCGGGAGGTCCGTAACAAAGTCCATGGCCAATATGGACCAAGGACCCACGGGTTCAGAGTTACGAGGGACTTTGTTATGGGCCACAGGAGTACAGGCCAGGACATAAGTTCGTCTAACGTCCTTGAGGCGAGAGTGGGCCACCATAAGTACGAGAGATCAATTGTAAAGACTTGTGTACCCCAGGTGGCGGCGCTGTTCAGGAGGAATGTCCCCGACTTAATGCTTCGAGGCCGCATGGCAGGGCGGAACGTAGGTCCTTCCCAGGGGTAGATGTAGAAGAATCCCGGGGCCGCCGTGATGGAGACGTTCCGGATAATTATGTGCTTCAGAGGAGCTCTAGGTCCATAGTGTCCGAGGATCTAGAGAGGGCGTCTGCCCTGACGTTCTTTTTGGCTGGCTGAAAGTGAAGGAGGAAGTTAAAGCAGGCGAAGAAGAGCGACCACCGGACTTGTCAAGGATTCAGTCGCTGGGCAGACTGAAGATAAAGGAGGTTTTTGTGGGTCGTGATGAACTCGATGTGAGGGCGTACCCCCACCACAAGTGTCGCCATTCTCTAGTGCTAACATTATTGCCAGTAGTTTCACGATCACCGATCGTGTAATTCCGTCGGCAGGAGTGAAGGTCTTGGAAAAGAAGCCTGCAAGTACGCAATCTTCCAGATGAGGACTTTTGAAGGAGACAGCGGCCGGCAACCTACTGAGGATGCGTCCACTTCTAGGACAAATGCACGCTGTAGGTCCTGGCTAGACAGAACAGGATCTGAAGTAAAGCTGACTTTAAGATGAACAATAGGCGTTCTTGGGGTGTGGGAGGCCAGGATTTGGGCTTGGCATTCTTTTTAGTAAGGGCCACCAGCGTGGAGAATTGCGGGACGAACTGCCTGTAATAGTTTGCGAACCCCAAAAAGCGCTGGATGGACCGGAGACCCACCGGTCGGGGCCACTGTAAGACCGCTGAAAGCTTACAGGGATCCATCTGGGAGACCTTGATCGAAACGATGTACCTAGGAAGGGCAACGAGGTGCATTCAAACAGGCATTTCCAACTGGCATATAGCTGGGGTACGGAATTCGGAGCACATGGGGGGACGTGGGGGCGGTGAGTTCTAATCCTGGAGAGAAATTAAAATTTCGTCCAGATAGACAATGACTCAGATGTAGAGAAGGTCACGGAAGATCTCGTTGAACGAAGTTCAGCAACACTGCCGGAGCGTTGCAGAGGCCAAACGGCAAATGACGAGATAACGAAGTGGCCATCATGGTATTAAAGGCCGTCATCCATTCTTCGCCCTCCCGGATACGAAATAAAATTTTCAAAAAGGGTATAAATTGTTAAGTAGCTCCACGTAAATCAACTGGAAAAAAAATATTGCGCCACGCAGGCGATCAAAAAGCTCGTAGACAGAGGCATGGGTATCGATATTTTTTATAAGTCCCTTCGAAATCAATACAAGTCCGGAGATTCCAACTTTCTTCGACAAAGAAGAAAACCGGCCCCGCAGGCAAGAGGACTTGCGTTATAGAGCCTTTACGGAGATTCTTCCTGAATATAATCCACATTGCCTTGTCTCCGGGACAGAAAGAGGGAAGACTCTTCCTCGGGAAGGAGTACTACCGGGTGCCAGGCAATAGACAGTCGAACCGGCTGGTGCGAGCAACAGTTTCGGCCTGTCTTCGAAAGACGACCGCTAGATCCTGTTGAGGAGTGGTCAGACCTGCAGAGGCTCGTAGGCTTTCAGAGGCGGACGTAAGCAAGACGGAGAACATTAAGGCATCCGAGTGGCACTGGGGCCCCAACGGATACTCTCGCCTGTGTTACAGTCTAAAGGGTCGGAGCATGCTCTTGCAACAAGTGGAAGGCCCAGAGGATTTTCAGAAGAGGAGCGAGGCAGAACGAGAAGTTTCAAAGACACCTTGAGTAGATCGCCTATCAGCAAGGTGAGGGGCGCATGCATGAACCCGAAATAGCATCCTTGAGCATCACCAGCTGACAGAGGAGACAGAACATGTTTCTGCAGAGGGTCACCGGGAGACAAAACTTGGACACCAGCGCGTGGCTGATAAACTTTCCAGCGGACCCCGATTCAAGAAAGGCTGTGCTTGACAGTGCTGTCCGGCGAAATTCACAGAGTACGAATTGGTCCAAACGTGGAGAGGACCGCACAGACACCTAGGGATGCTCTCCTGCAGCCCTAGGTGCTAGAGTTTCCCGGGCCGCACCGGATAGTCCCCAAAGAAAGTGCCAGAACCGCCACAGTAGAAACATAGCTGCCGTCTGACGACCTATGGAGCCGTTCCTCCTGGTCAAGTGAGCCCCTATCGACCTGCATGGGTTCGCCTCCAGGAACCATTGCGGAGGGAAGTGGAGGTCGTTGAAAAACATGAGCTGGCGTGGTCGGGAGACCTCCCATTGAGGCGGAGCTCTTGTATTTCTCTACGCAAACGGTATGTCTATTCGGGTGCCAACCAATCAGTTCGTCCAGAGTGGATGGCAGCTCCCGACCAGCGAAGCCTCGTCTTTGATGCGCCCCAGAGACCTTTGCCAGAAGGTTTGCCACCAACGCCTCATGTGTTCCAGTCCAGTTCTGAGGCCTAGGGTGCGAACTGCATGGAAGTAGGTGACCCACATGGAGTCGCCCTGACGGAGATGTGAGCATGAGCTGCGGCAGGAGGAGGTGCGCCCAGGTTCTTCGAAGAAGGTGCGGAACCCCTGGAGGAAGGCTTTAGATTCGCCGTCAAAGATCTCCTCGTCCCAAAGTGGAGTGCCCAGGCCAAAGCTTCGCCCGTAGGAGGCTAATTATGAAGGGCCACCTTAAGCCCCGCTACGTAGGGAATTGAAGCCCCAACATTCAATGTGGATTGAGCAATGACTGAAGATCCTCTGCACTTTCTCGGGTCTCGCATCATAGCTTGAGGGAAGCGGCAGATGCAGAGAAGGTTTGCAGATCAGGGTAGAGCCATGGCTGCAGGAGAGCATCTGGTGCTGGCGTGAGCGGCAGCCGCAGGGCGAGGTAATGGGTCGCAAGGATCTGCATCATGGCTGCGAGCTGGTCAAATATGCTTTGCCTGCTGTGCGATGGCCGCCGTGACGTCCCGGAGTTCGGGCAGAGGTACCTGGTGGAAATCCATGGCCAAGAATCGTCCTGTTAAGGTTTGGTGTATTCCTCTGGACCACCGCAATCGAAGATAGTTAAGCCCCGCCGAGGGAGTGATACAAAGTAGCCCCCAGTATTCACGAGAAACAGAGCCCGCTCGCAAAGCGGGATGGAACTTGTTGCGGCGTGAGCTACCAGGTCGCTACCCCCGACTTGACTGCTTGCGATGGTTGACAGGGTAATGGAGGTACAGAGACGTAATCCAGAGAGCGTAGTCTGGACAGGCAGGAGTCAGAAGGTCGGCAGAAATATCGTGTCAAGACGGCAGACGGTCATGGCAGGTGGCAAACAGGCAGGTCGGAGGCGTGGCGAACGGACTGGTACACGATTATCAGACATGGACATCCAATCACTCTCTCTAGACAAGGTACGCACACCAACAATCTGGCAGAGAGTGCTGGGGGCGTATTCCTTATATAGGACCAGCGGCCGGCATAGACTAATTACCGGGCCACTGGCCCTTTAAATCCAGGCCAGCCGTCGTGCGTGCGCCCTAAGCAGCGGGTACGTGCGCGGCGGCCGGGCAGGCAGGATCAGCGTGCACAGGAGCGTGGACGGGTAAGTGAACCGGTCACCAGGGACCGGGCAGCAGGGGATGGTCGCCGGGAGCCGCGGCACCCGCGCCGGACCCCCTGCAGGCAGGGGGGGTGCCGCGGGGGGCGTCGGCACCCGCACCAGCCCCAATGACATAAGTGCTGTTTTATATACCTTGAAGGGTGTAGTTTCTTAAATGGGGTGATTTATTTGGGTGTTTAACATAGGATATATTCACATGGGTTGATTTTGGTATCCGTAAAGAATCATTTTAGGATCAGTGTTATCAACCCTATAATGGACCCAAACATGCATCTAACAATTGAGCAGTGTGTTTTTACAATCAATGTAAAACACACATCAGCGTTCAACGAGGATCCGCTGATGCTTTTTACTTTGTTTTTTTACCCACCCTTTCGGAACCCCCATTTTTGGGAATCCAAAAGACGCGCGACCCCCTTTTTTAAAACTATAGGGGGTTTTCCCCGGGGTGCCAAAAGGGCCAACCAAACCCGCTCCCTTTTTGGGGGATGTGTTTTGGGGATCCCCTATTAACCGGGGGGCAACGGGGGGGAGGGGGGCCTTTTTCGGGGGAACCCCCAAAAATGGATCCCAACAATGGCCCTGTAAAACCCTTACCCTTGGGAAGGGCCCCTTCAATTTCCTTAACAGGGGGAGGGGGGGTGGGGTTCACTAAAAAAATCTTTGTTTTTTTGTAATTTTTTGAAAATTTGGGAAAAGGGGGTTTTTCCTTTTGGGGGTGGGCCTCCTAAACTTCCAAAAAAAAAAGGGTTAAACAATTTTGGAAAAACAAATTAGGGGTTAAACATAAGAAGTCCCGGGGGGTGGGGGATTTGCAAACTTATAAACCCTTATTTTGTATTGGATTACCGGGTTTAATGGGGAGGGGAACAAAATTTGAATTTTTTGGGGAAAAATTTTCATTTTTTAAAATTTTTCACAAATGAAGGGTTTTTTGAAAATAGGACCAAAAGCAGGGGGCGTAAATAAAATAAGTCCCGGAAAACACACTCACACTTTATATAAGGTAAAAGCCATTAAAAATTTTAACTCAAAGTATCATAAACAGAAAAAAATGGGTGGTCAAAGCCAAAAAAACCAGAAAACACCTTTCAGGAATATTTTTGGGGGGGGGAAAATTACCAAAATATTTTAAAACCCCGGATATTCAAAAAAATCCCCAAACAACAAAAACCACAACCATAGAGCATTAAATCCGGGCCCAAAAACAAAGAAAATTTAAAACTTAACCTTTTTTAAAATACAAAAAAAATTTTTAAAAAAAAAGTAAATTCATCTAAAACCAATTCAAATCTAAAACCACATTTGGCCCCAACCAAATAAAAAAACCCCCCCCAAAATTAGGGCTTTTACCCCGGGTAACCTTTTAAAAAACCAACACCCCTTTTATAATACATTTTTTACAAAAAACTAAACAGGAAAAAACCAAATTTTTACTTGGGGGGTTAATCCCAAATTTGAATCGGATTAAATCAAAATTTTAGCTTTCCCCCAGGGGAAAATTTGGGGTTTCATAATTTTTGAAAAGGGAAAATAATAAAAATTAATTTAGATAAACTTTTTGGCCCTTAGGGGGAAAGGGGAAAGGATGGGGAAAAAGATTGGGGGGGTTTCCCTTTTTTTAACTTCCGGGCCAACACACAGGAATATCTTGGGACTCCTTGGGTGTGGTGGTCTTTTAAAATAAGATATCTCGGGTTTTAAAAAGGGCAAAAGGGGGTTTTAAAAAAAATGGTTTTTGTTTTGGGGTTCAGTGAAAGGTTTTTTGCTTTAAAATTTGTTTTAAAATTAAAAGGGTAAGTTTTACTCTTTTTCCCCCAGGGTTTTCTTTTTGTGTAAAAAAGGGGGGAAAGGGGGTTGGGTTTAAGGGGAAAGGGGTTTGTTGTGATTTTTTAATTAAATTAGGGGTTATAGGGGGAAGGGGGGGGGGGGATTGGGGGTAAAATTTTTGTAGGGTTGGGGGTTTTTTAAATTTTATTTTTATTAGGGTGGGGGGTTTTTTGGGGGGGGGTAAATAAATTTTAAAAAAGGGGGGGAATTTGGGGGGGGAAAGGGGGGTTTGGGGGAAAAGGAGGGGGGGGGGAAGGGATAATTTTTGGGGGGGGGGTATTTGGGGGGGGGGGGTTTTAAAAAATAAAAATTTTTTATAAAAAGGGAAAGTATTGGGGGGGGAATGGTTTTTGGAGGGGTTTTTGGAGGTATTTAAAAAATAAAGGTAGAGTTAATTTTTGGGGGGAGGAGGGGGGGGTGGGGGGGGTTTTTAGGGGGAAATGGTTTTGTGTTAAAGGGGGGGATGGGGTTTAATTGGGTTTAATTTAGGGGGGAAATAAAATTAAATGTAAAAAAATTTTTTTTAAAAAATTTTTTAAATTAAAAAAGTTTTTGTTTTAAAGGGGTTTAAGGAATTAGGGGGTTTTTTTAAAAAAAAAAAGGGGGGAAGGGGAAATTTTTAAAAAGGGTTTAAAGGGGGGTTGGGGGGTTTTTATAGGGTTTAAACCCCCAATTTTTTTTTTTTTGGGGGCCTTTTTTAATTAAAAGAGGGTTTAAATAAAATATAAGGAATTTTTTTATTAATATAAGACAAATACAGTAACTTTAAAAATAACACACTGATAGGGAAAGGGGAAAGGGACCCTGTCCAAAAAGCGTTTACAATCTACAAAGGGGAAAGGGGGGACAGAAGGTGGGGGGGAAAGGGGGGGGTTTAAAATTTTAAAGGTTGAAATGGCAAAAGGGGTTTTTGTAGATTGTAAATCCGAGAGGGGGTTTCGGGTTGCATTTGAAGCTAGTAAAGGTGGCAGAGCTTCTAAGTGTTTTTTAAGTGTTTCCAGGTAGGGGGGATGCACAGAACGTCTTGTAAAAAATTTGTGAAAAGGAAAACCTGACAAGAGGATAAGAAAAGGCCCTGGGGATACGGAAAATTGGGGGGAGGGAGGTATCAAAAAGAATGCAAGATGTATTAAAGGGGGAGGAGGGGGGTTTAAAGAGACCCTTTAAAAAATTTTTAAGCATTGAACAAAATTATTTTGGGGCCCAATGAGTAGCCAGGGGGGATTGGCAGAGGAGTAGCGAGGGGACAAGTGGATCAGCCAGGCAGTAGCGTTGAGGATGGAATGAAGGGGAACAAGAGTACTATATGGGAGGCCACAGAAAATACTTTTGCAGTAACCAGGCATGAAATGATCAGGGCATGAATAAGCAATTTTGTGGAGTCGAAGTGACTAAATCAGCAGATCCAGGAAATAGTTTTCAGGTGGAGGTGGCAGAAGGTGGTCAGGGCATGAATGTGTGTTTAAAGGGACAGAGCTGATAAAAGGTTTTTTAAAAGGGCAGGGGCCTTTGAGCCCGGGGGAAAAGCATTGACAAATTGCCCTGTAATAGTTTTGGGATGAGGGAAAGATGATTAACTCCTTTTTCTCCATATTGAGTTTGAGATAGCAGGAGAGGAAGACAAAGGATGTGGACGATAGACATCGGGGTTTCAAGATGTATATTTATTTGCCCGCAGCAAACAAATGGGGGCTGGAACCATGGAAAACAAAGAGTTTCACCAGGCCCAAAAGGGTATAAGAGAAAAAGAAGTGGGCCCCAGGACTGACCCTTGAGGTGCCCCCAACAAAAAAAAGGGGCGAAAAGGGGGAGGTGGGTGGAGAGGGGACACGGGGGGAACGTCTGCCCCGAGAGGTAAGGGGCCCGATCCAAAATAAAACCCCAATCTGTTTCCCAAAGGGGAAAAGAAAATTTTGTTTGGGGTAGTGAGTGACTATATAGACTATATAGATGTCAGAGGACAGATCTAGGAGGAGGAGGACAGAGTAGGGGGTGTGGGGCTTTACAGTTAAACAAGTAAATTGCCGACTTTAGGGGGGGCCCCCATTTACAGCAAAATGCCCGTGGTTGGAAACCAGATTGCATAGAGTCAAGAAGTTAGATGAAAGATGAAAAGACAGTGCAAGATAGACGTGCTGTTTGAGGAGTTTTGAAGCAAATAGTATCAGAGAGATGGGGCAATAGTTAGATAAAGAGGATGGGTCGAGAGAGTACTCCTTGAGGATAGGTGTGACTGTTGCTTGTTTGGAGAAGAAAATGCCAGAGTTTAGCGATATGTTGAATATGTGGGCTGGGGCTGGAATAATCAGTGTTAAGGTTGGAGATGAGGTGGGATAGTATTGGGTTGAGAGGACAAGTATTGAGTTGAGATTTGGAGAGTAGTGTGGAAAGTGTGTCATGAGTGATGGTGGCAAAGTGGGTCATAGAAGAAGAGCATTGTGCAGACTTGAGGAGTGTCTGTTTGTATGTATGAAAGTCTTTTTTCCAGCGCCGTTCTGCAATTCTGGGAAATCGCCTCTGATTTTTTTTGTCAGCTGTGTGCCAGGGCTGCCTATTTATTTGGCGAATTCTTTTGTGCATGAGTTATAGAACTCTGGCTGTGTTATTGTCATGAAGTGTGGATATGGTGGAGAGCGGTAGAAGAGAGTCAGAGAGAGGTTGAGAATCAAGACTCGGAGGTTCCTGTGAGGTTGTGTTAGTTCCTGTTCTGAGGGGACAGTTGTCAGTAGGAAGGGAGAGAAAATAAGCAGATTACAGTCTGATGTAGGAAAAATAGAGTTTGAGATGCTAGATCCAGCATGTCTCCAGAGGACCACTGTGAAAGGCTGAATGAGGAGGAAAGGGATAGTAGTTTGTTGGCAGCTGCGTTATGTATGTCAATGGGGATGTTAAAGTTTCGTATAATGGTAGTGGGGATGTCGACAAATAGAAAGTGCAGAAGCCAAGTGGTGAAGTAGGCGAAAAAAGCAGTTGTGGGGCCAGACGGACAGTAGACGACAGCCAAATGGAGGTTGGAGGGGGAGTACGAGGAGAGAATGCACGTCAAAAAGTGGAAGAGTGAGGGAATGGGGAGAAGGCCAACACCTCCACCATGCTTGCTGCCAGGGCGGAGTATGTGGGTAAAATGAAACCCGCCACTTGTGTCAGAAGGTGTCATTCAGGTTTCCATTAGACCAAGTAAGGATAGATTGTGTGAGATGAAAAGGTTGTGGATGAAGCGAAGTTTGTTGCACATAGAACGTGCATTCCAGAGAGTTTCAGAAAGAGGGATGGGTATGTAGGGGTGAGGGTAATGGGTTTGAGGTTTCAAGGGTTACAGAATTTTTTGCTTGTTGGTTTGTAAGAGAGGGGTGAAACAACAGTTGGAATGTGCTGAGGGGGCCTGGGATTAGGAGACACAGTATGTCCCCAGCAGCAAGGAGAAGCAGGTAGAGTGTAAGTAGTTATGAGTGGAATACAACATAATGGGGTTGTGTGGGTTTTGAAAGGAAAGTCTTAATGCTGTAGAAGAGATGAACAGTGGAGGTCAGAGTTGAGGGTTAAACAGACAGGGAGATCCATTTCCAAGTGTAGGTGTCTGGGGGTAGTCAAGAAGTTTGAGGACTAAGGATTCAGTGATTATAGTTGCAAAGCAGTGTATATTGGGTGCTTGTGTTAGTAGATTACAGAAAAAAATTGTGTTTACCATTAAATCATTTATTATTCAATTCTGGTGTCAATTCTGCAGCACACTTTATGTCCTAACTAGAGATGGGCGAATTTCTCAAAAATTCGGTTTGGTCACTTCGCCGAATTTTCCGACAAAAATTACTTCGTCCCGAATTAGTTCGGCACGAATCGCGTTAAAAAATGTCTATTTCCAGGCTGCACAGAGCCTGCAGGGTGCTGTTGAACGTTGTGCCATGCTTAAATATGCAGAGGGAGCTTGGTTTGGTCTTCATACAATGTTGTGTTTTAGTATGACACACAGATGAGTGCCGCCACTCTTAGAATCGTTTCACTATAAAATTCCTGGGCACTAAGAGGGCAAAACTGACAAAAAACTCAAAACCCGGGGAATGTAGCCTGATAAAGTCATGGCAGCGAAAGCTGGAAAAAAACAAGCTGAGAGCTCAGGTGCCAACATTAGTGGCAGAGTGGGGAGGTCACGGCACCAGCCACAGCAGTAGCATGAGGTCAGGCAGTGGCACAATGACATTCTGGAGGTGGCTAAAACAGGAGTCTGCCCCGGAGTGGCACAATGACAGAGAGTGGAGGTCACGGCAGCAGCATGAGGTCAGGCAGGAGCACAATGACATTCTGGAGGTGGCAAACTGTAAGTAGGGCCCCAGAGTGGCACACTGACCACTGTTGGAGGTCACGACAGCAGCAGCATGAGGTCAGGCAGTGGCACAATGACATTCTGGAGGTGGCAAAAACTGGAGTAGGCCACAGAGTGGTGCAATGACACAGAGTGGAGGGCACGGCAGCAGCCACAGCAGCAGCATGAGGTCAGATAGTGGCACAATGACATTCTGGAGGTGGCAAAACAGTAGTAGGCCACAGAGTAGCACAATGACACAGTGTGGAGGTCACTACAGCAGCAGCAGCATGAGGTCAGACAGTGGCACAATGACAGTGTGTAGGTGACCGCAGCAGCAACAACAGCAGCAGCAGCATGAGGTGAGAGAGTGGCACAATGACAGTGTGTAGGTGACCGCAGCAGCAACAACAGCAGCAGCAGCATGAGGTCAGAGAGTGGCACAATGACACAGTGTGGATGTCACGGGAGCCAGCAACAGCATGAGTACATAGAGTGGCACAATGACAGAGTGTGGAGGTGGGTGGCAATACCAGTCCCTGGTAAAGATGGTTGGTGGCAGATGGAGAAACTAGCAGCAGATGTGTGGCATCAGGCGAGTGGCAGCATCAGAATAGTGACTGAGGCAGGTAATTTGAACCCAGACTTATTTCTCACAGTTTGCGTGAGGCGTCATGGCTGATGTAGTCTGACGCCTAAGCATTGGGTGTTGGAAATCCTGGCCGATCCACGCCTGATTCATCTTGACAAAGGTCAGTGGTTCCACATTTCCCGTGGACAAGCGGGTTCTCCTTGGGGTAACGATGGCCCCCGCCGCACTGAACACCCGCTCTGATGCCACACTACTGGCTGGGCACGACAGCTTCTTCCACTGCAAACTCGGCAAGTTGCGGCCACACATCCAGTTTGGTGCCCAGTAGTCCAGCGGATCTTCTAACTGGGGTGGCAGAGTGCTGTCCAAGTAGGCCACCACCTGTTGGTTCAGGGACTGCTCCAGGTCCTGCTGCTGGCGACTACCCAGGAAGCTGCTCATCAGTGACTCCAGACTTAGGTTGCTGCTGATGGAGCTGGTACTGCTCCTACCCCCCCACCTTCCCCCAGCAGCCGTGGCAGTAGTACGTGAGCGCTGAGGAACCCCCCGGTCAGACCTGTCAGAGGAGGGACGATGCCGCACATAGGCAGCGGCCAACTGACTACGGAGGATTTCCCTATAGTATTTGAGTTTGTCCTCCCTCTCAATAGCTGGGAAAAAGGCTCCCATTTTGGACCGGTAGCGAGGGTCCAATAGGATGGAGAGCCAGAAGTCATCCCTCTGCCGGATGGTGACTATTCGGCTGTCACTAGCCAGGCAAATCAGCATGCTGCGGGCCATCTGCACAAGTGACTCCGAGGGGCTCCCTGCCTCCATCTCCACTGTATACTGCCACAGTGCTTGCGGGTCATCTGCCTCG
Source organism: Phyllomedusa bahiana (assembly GCA_025379985.1). Classification (NCBI taxonomy): domain Eukaryota; kingdom Metazoa; phylum Chordata; class Amphibia; order Anura; family Hylidae; genus Phyllomedusa; species Phyllomedusa bahiana. The sequence continues at coordinate 14,211 of JAODAL010024763.1, read as the reverse complement.
TCTTCCTCATCTCCATCTACCTCCTCCAGCTGCTCCTCCTCTCTTGTCACCTGGGTAGAAAATCCACTCATTTCACCAGACAATGCTTCTGCTCCAATGTCCTCCTCCTCCTCCATTTCAGTCCCCACCGGACTCATGTGGCCGCGAGATGTAGTCGCCATGTCTCCAGTCCCCTGCACAGACAGATTTTTCAGCATCTGTTCCAGGACATGAAGCAGTGGAATGACGTTATTCATCCCGTAGTCCTGGCGACTGACAAATAACGTGGCCTCCTCGAATGGCCTCAACAAATGGCAGGTGTCACGCATGAGCTGCCACTGGCTGACATCAAAGTTACACAAGGGAGTACTCCTGTCCGCCTGGATCATCAAAAAATCGTTAATGGCCTTTCTCTGTTCATACAGTCGGTCCAACATGTGCAGGCTGGAATTCCAACGGGTGGAAACATTGCATATCAGAGTGTGTTGGGGGAGGCCGTTCTGCCGCTGCAACTCGAGGAGGGTGTTCCTGGCTTTGTAGGAATGGATGAAGTGCATGCACAGTTTCCTGGCCATTTTCAGAATCTTCTGAAGATCGGTGGAAGACTTCAGGAACCTTTTCACAATCAGATTGAACACATGCGCCATACAGGGCGCATGGACCATCCATTCTCGGTGCAGCGCGGACACCATGTTCCTCCCATTGTCCGTCACCATGGTTCCGATTTGCAGTTGGTGCGGAGAAAGCCACACATCGATTTCTTGCTGCATGACGCGGAGCAGTTCTTCCCCTGTGTGACTTCGTTCGCCGAGGCAAGCCAGGTGTAGAACTGCGTGACACCGCTGTGCCCTACACATGTGGTATGATGGAGCAGTACTTGTGGAGGCTGAGATGGTGGTGGTGGTGGAGGAGGAGGAGGCAGACATTGGCGCAGGAGCCGCAGTTTGACAACGTGGAGGAGAAAGCGGCGTCTCCTGTCCAAGTTGTTGGTGTGCCTGGGCAGGAAGCACATTCACCCAGTGGGCCGTAAAGGACATGTACTGGCCCTGACCGTAGTTACAGCTCCAGACGTCCGTGCTGCCGTGCACCTTGGAACAAACCGATAAGCTCAAGGACTGGCCCACTTTCTGTTCTACATATTTATGAAGTGCTGGTACTGCCTTTTTGGAAAAGAAATTACGGCTTGGAACTCTCCATCTCGGCTCGGCACAAGCCATTAGTTCTCTGAATGGTGCAGAGTCCACCATTTGGAAAGGGAGGGACTGCAGTACCAGCAACTTGGACAGGAGCACGGTCAGCTTCTGCACCTTAGGATGGTTGGACGCATATAGTTGTCTCTTTGCAATCGCCTTGCTGAACCACTGCTGGCGCCATGAGTAGCGAGGAGCAGGAGCATCTGGACCGGGAGATGATGTCAAAGAGAAACAGCTCCCTTCTGCAGAGGTGGTGGAGCCTTGACTGGCTGCAATGGCATGCGTGCCACTGGGCGCTGCTGCTGCTGTTGCTGCGGTGGCAGGATGGACCACCACATCTGAGCCACGTTTCTCCCAGGCCACCGGATGGTGACGCTGCATGTGTTGACGCAGGGCAGTGGTGCCAACGTTAGCTCCCTGGCCACGCTTCACTTTCTGCCCACAGATTCTACATATACCCATATTCGGCTCCTCCGGTGTCTTAGCAAAGAACTGCCACACCGCCGAGTAGCTGATTTTACCGCCAACGCTCCGCACTACTCCGCACTACTGCCGCCGCTGCCTCGCTGAGCCCCTGTGCCGCTACTTTCTTGGACCTGCGAAGCGGGTTTTTTACCCCTTGGCCGCTTGGCTCCCGACCTCACACTGCTGCTATCCTGCTGACTCACGGCCACACGACCCACTTGCTGGCTGCGCCGCTGCCTGACGCGCAAGCTGACGCCCTCTTCTCCTGATGATGATGAAGCCCTTGCCTCACCCGGCTCCCAAGTGCGGTCGGCTACATCATCATCTATTTGTGTTTCATCGTCACTGTTGTCCTCATCACCGGTCTTGGTATGCAGAGGCTGACCTCTCACAACATGACCTCCCTATCTTAGGAGAGGATGAAATTTTAGAATCTATTCTTTCCCAAGGCTATAGAATTATACCTAAAAGGCCGAAAACGCTAGGAAACCTACTATCTCCCAATCTGATTAAATCAGATGATGATGTACCCACGTGGTTGAAATTTTGCGGGTTTTACAAGTGTGGGTCAATCCCTTGTCGCACATGTCAATATGTGCATCCTTCTAAATCTTTTTCTAATCGGGAGGGCAATAAAACATTCCTATCAGAAAATACTTTAAATTGAAACTCGTGTACGGGTCTTTTTTGGCCGCTGCACGACTTCCCAATCTCAACAAGGTATACCCCCTTAATTTTAAAACAAGATTCTTAGAACATTTAAATGAGTAGATAAAAGGCCCACAAAAACGTTAAGTCTGTCCATGATTTTGGGACACCCACCAAAATAACGTACTGTTTACGCTTTTTGGGGCTTACGGGTTTTTATAAAACCAGCTCGGGGGTGGTGCCAAAATCTCCCCAGACCGAAAAACCTTTTTGGATATTGCATAAATACATCTTACCCTCGGGTTTAAAATGTAAGGAGAAAAATTTATTTTTTTCCTTTAAAGTTTGGGGAAAATAGCGAAAAAAAAAACTTATTGGGTATAAAATGTATTTATTAAGAGGGGTTAGATAAATTAATAGGAAATCTTTTTTATAATCAATTTTTTTTCCTTATCCCAGCCATTTTAAATTATGCACTGGTGAAGACATCAACATTTCCCTTTAAAAGGCTTTTAAAATTTTTCCACTTTTTAAAGATCTCATGTTGTTCCCTTATAGGAAATAAGTGATTTTTTTAAATTTCCACCAGTTAAGATACCATGTTTGCTTGTTTTTATTTTGAAACATCTTTATTTGTACCACTTGTGTCTTTTTACTCTATACTTTTTTTTTTTTTTCCTTTTTTTTTTTTTTTTCTTATTTTTTTTTACCTCCCCATTCCGCGCTGTTTCTTTCCAGAGACTATGGGCCGGTTTGGGGTTTCGCAATGCCGAGCATTTGCCGGTTTGGCTTTATTGAGCTCCTGTGCGCATGTCCGGGTCACTTCCCCTCTCGGAGTCCGCGTCCGGGAAATATGGTGTACGCCGTGTAAATGAACACCGGGTTTAGGTGGTTTTAAAGCCTTTTTTAATTTTATTTTATATAAATCTTGTTTTAGCCTATTTTAGGCATGAGTAGGGAGCCCCGTCTCCCAAAGCTTAGACCAGATTTTCTGGATCTATAAAATTTTTTTAAAGGAGTTTAATAAAGAAGTTTTTTACCAAGATTGATTATCTGGTCCCGTTCCGGGGCTGATCCCGCTTTTTCCGCATGAGAGGCGACCCCCACAAAAATGACCTCCTGCCCTCTCACTTAACTTTGCCGCCCCCATAAAGAAGCAGGGGATATTGGCCCCATTTTTTTTGCGCCAAGACTGCTGAGCCCTCCTCAAAATTTTTCTCCTCGCATTAGTGGGCTGGCCAGACCACAAGTAGATCTTTTGGCTGAGGGAAACCCGGGTGGGACCAGAGGGGGTTGAGGACAGGTGAGGGCCGCTGACCCGCTCCCGGGCCATGCCAATTTAGGGTTGTGTCTGACGTTCCCACCGACTCTTGGCGGGGGTTGTCAGATGTCATCTGGGAGGAAGTGGATGACCTAGTCAACCAATCAAGAACTCTTGGGTTGCTAGTCAGCACACGGCCGCTAGATGACAGCGGCAGTTGTGGCCTCACCGAGTGACCCCTGCTGCGACGTCCCCTTGCTGTGCTGTGACCTGGGCCTGGATGTTTGTGCCTCTGCCACTCGCAGGTGAAGAGCCTCCCACCTCTCTGTCTGACATACTTTTTTGTTATAAAATGTACAGACACTGTTTGATGAAGATATCTGTATATGATAAATATAAACCCTGTTTTTAAACCCCAAAAATGAACCCACTAAGAAGTTGGGTATCCTTGGATATAAATTGCGCTCCACAAAGGGGCAAAAATTAATTGACTTGTATGTGCCGTTTAAAAACTCTGTGTATTTTACTGAATATAAAAGCACAAACAGGCTTAATTAACCTTCGGATATGAATTATGCTACAGAATTTCTTCTGTGGCGGTGAAAAACAAAGTTTCTTTTACTGAGTACAACTGCAGAAAAACACTTAGTTAACCCTTGGATGTTTAAAATTTCGGGAAAAGAATTGAGCAGCCAAAAACTACCAGCTTTGTAGCGTGTTACAATGGGTGTTTTTACGCTACACAACAAGAGGAAAAAAATTTAATTAAACCTTTTTGTGAATTATGCTAAGGAAAAATTTATTTTTGGCGGTGAAAAAGACGGTTTATTTTATTCACCAAAGCAGCAGAACAACGCTTAATTAACCCCTGGATGTAAATTGCGCAAAAGAATTGAGCAGCCAAAAACTACCAACTTTGTAGCGTGTTACAATGGTGTGTATTTTACGCTACACAACAAGAGAAAAAATTTTAATTAACCTTCGCTTGTGAATTATGCTACAGGAAAAATATATTTTTTGGCGGTGAAATAAATGGTTTCTTTTAGTCACCACAGCAGCAGAACAACGCTTAATTAACCCCTGGATGTAAATTGCACAAAAGAATTGTATTGTATTGTAAAAACGCTGTTTCTTTAAATGAATACAACAGGAACAGGCTTAGATCACCTTTGGATATTCAATGTGCTGTGAGCAGATAGCATTAAAATGTATATGCAGCTGCACTGGACACACACTGGACCTCAGATCCAATACCCCACAAAATCAGAAATAGAACATTAAGAGAAGCAGTCTCTGAGACAAGCTGAGACACCCCCCAAATATCGCTGTATAAAAATCAGTTCTTTAGTATCAGTTATCATAAGCAGCCGCGGCAGCACCTTCCCTAATCAGTACAGTGAGAGCGGTATGAGCTCCCAGCGTCGCGCCCGGACTTATATAGTGCGGTGACGTCATAGATTGGCTTCATCTCTGCATATGTCATGTAGGCTACGCCCTTCTTCCTCCCAGAGTTCTTTGCCCCATGTAACGCCATGTGCTCGCAGCCATTTTATCAATCAAAAGCACACTTCGTTCCCGCGAAGTACCCCAAAGTTTTCCTGAAATTCTAAATGAATTCTACTTCGTTAGAATCGATTCGCCCATCTCTAGTCCTAACACTTCATTGAAATCACAAAAATGATCACAGTCAGTGAATGACAAATGTGCAGTAATACACTATATAGCAGATTCAAAGCATGATTAGGGTTACCAGGTGTCAACAACAAGGGGGTGGGGTATGATGTTAATGAATTTAGGGAAAGAAAGCAAAGTAACAAATTAAGGAAACTACAAGCCTCCTTGAACTACAGAGCAGGGAGACAAACAAGGAGGCTATAACATCACATAGATGCATACAATTAAAATATAACAGAAAGCTAGTGGATCTAAATTGTGCCACATCAAAAAGTTAGATCATGTGTCAATAAGGGGTTAAAAGAAATTTTCATTTAGGGACAGAGATATAGTAGGTAGGAGCAGGAACAGATGTGTGAGACCCATACATGGTTAGCCTGTAAGGCAGTGGTCTCCATTCTATGGCTCCAAAGCGGCTCCAGAACTACTGCTCTCAGCATGCAAGGGCAGCCGAGCCCTCTAAGGCTATGTTCACACAACACACCAGGGATCTTTCAGAAATCCTATGGCAGAAATCTAAAGCTGGGACATGGTTCAGTTTCAGTCAGCAGGTCTGCACATCAAATGAAATTTACTGGAGCTTTTCTGTGTGGAGACCATGGCTATAATGACCATTATTTGTCAACTGGATAAATCAACTTCGGATACGTTCACGTGGCTAATTTTAAGTGCTGAAAATTTTACATCTGAATCCGCATGCAATCAAAGCCTAATATCTGTTTCAGTGTCCTATGTACTATAATGTGAGGTGAGGACTCTCCACAGAATCTGCCTCAAGAATGAACATGAAAAGTTTCAGTGCTGAAAATAAATCCACGCTGAAAAAAATCAGTGTAGTTTGCACAACGACAGATTTTTCATTGGAAACTGAGAGGAGGATCACAGTCAGATTGGACGATTAATCTGCACCAGAATGAGCCATGTGAACGTGCCCTAACACGCTACACCAAGTTCTAGCACACTCATGCAACACAGTAAAGAGTGGTATTGGCGGGAATATTTTATACTTTGCCGGTTCGTCTTTTGGCATTGTATATAGTGCCTAGAACTTATGTGACATATTGAGCGTTTTCTATGTTGAGGTCCTCCTTTGGAAATTCTATACAATGCTAGCAACATATACACATATACATACATGTATGCTAAATTTTGGGTTTTCATTAGTTGTAAGCCATGAATCTATACAATATATGGGTTTGTCTTTTTGACTTGATTTATGGACATAAATTAACCTTTTGGTGATATTCTATTTTTTTTTTTTTTTTTAGCAATGCACTTATGTATACATATACATACACCGTATATACAGGACGGTGTTCCCTCAACAAACAATTAGTTATTTGTATGTTGAAACCATAACTCTATGGAAAATTAGCAATTGGTTCCAAAGGCCCAAAATGTTACCCACTTAATGCAACATTAGAGGAAATAAAGCAGATAACTAATACAGAAAAAGCAAGTCCTTACATATAACTTCAGAAAGATCTGCTGGAAATCACATTCATTGAGGACAGGAGCTTCCTTGGGTCATGTACTTTATACACAATGTACCCGAAAAAAAGAAAATGGAGCCCTCACCTGGTACTCAAAGTAGCTGCTCATCCTGGCATGTTAAAAAGCAGTACAGGACATATAATACCACATTGTACTGTAGAGAGGCACAACAAGACCACCAGTCACTGCATGCCCTGCATTAATACAAGTGTTTTACCAGCAAATTGTTCTGGATCTTTCAGCCAATCACATGTGCTGCATATCACGAATGTCTGTGACATTTTATAGTGAGTGTGAGTTCAAGATACAATATCCCAGGAGAGACCATTGGATATTGAAAATGTTGTATCCTGATGCCAATGTAACTTGAGGACCATTATAGTTTATTTTGTCAATTAACAAATTGCAAAGCAAATAAACCAAAGAGAACATCATCAGTTCTTCTAGGAATTCCTTCACACAGTGCTTGAACGATCTCAGCAGGGAGGTTATTCTGAAAATCAGGGATAAAATTATCACAGATTTTCTGGTTATGTAGCTGCTCAAATCCTTCTGTCTTGTTATGTAATCCCAGATATACTCTAGTTCCATGGACCGACACTCCTTTAAATTACAGTGGTGCTGGTTGTCTCCTTAAAACTCCAAAAATATCTCCAATGGCACTCACAGATTTCAATATGCAAAAGTGTCTTTATTTTTCCACAACATATTAGTCACAGAAAATAATCAAAGACTTGTGTTTTGGGTAAAAAATACATCACATAACTTGTTAATCATGCCACAGAGCATCATCCCCATCATTTCCAGTTACAAGACCTTTGTCAAGGGTATCTCTCATCGATATCCATAGTGGAAATACTCGGTCAGGACCACTATGGATATCGATGAGAGGTACCATTGACAAAAGTCTCCTGACCAGGGATGATGTTCTGGGATACGATTATCATGTTTTGTGATGTTTTTTGTTTTTTTTTACCTAGATCACAAGTCTCTGATTGTGTGCTGTGACTATGTTGTAGAAAAATATAGACACTTATGTAATCCCAGACAAACTTGTTGATGCTGAGATCAGGGCTCTGTGGAAGCTATATAATCACTTCAAGGACTACTGGTTTACACTGAAGATATTAATTGAAGGGGTATTCCAGGCCACCACCCACATTAATGGTATATTGGAAGGGAAAGTTCCAGCCTCTTCTCCATTCAAAACGAAGAGGTTCCTGGACTTGTTCTCAAGATAGGTGCAGATCCTAAAGGTGAGACTGGCACCTATCACAGTTGATGACATTTCCCATCAGCATGCCATGAATGTGTGTGATGGGAATACCTATCTAATGATGATAGCTGTGCAGTGTCTCACAAAAGGGAGTACAGCCCTCACATTTTATGTAAGTATTGAATTATATATTTTAATGGGACAACACTGAAGATATGACACTTTGATTCAATGTAGTCAGTCTACAGCTTGTATAACAGTGTACATTTGGCGTGCCCTCAAAATAACTCCACACACAGCCATCAATGTCTATCTGGCTATGACGCTGAGCACGTGCACTCAACTTCTTTAGTCGACCTTGGCGAGGCCTGTTCGGATTGGAACCTGTCTTGTTAAACTGCTGTATGGTCTTGGCCACCGAGCTGCAGCTCAGTTTCAGGGTGTTGGCAATCCCCTTATAGCCTAAGCCATCTTTATGTAGAGCAACAATTCTGTTTTCAGATTATCAGACAGTTCTTTGCCATGAGGTGTCATGTTGATCTGCCAGCGACCAATGTGAGATCGATAACATCAAATTTAACACACCTGCTCCCCAGTCACACCTGAGATGAGTCACATGACACCATGGAGAAAAAATGGCAAGTTGGGCACAATTTGTCCATTTTCACTTAGGGTTGCTTACTCACTTTTGTTGCCAGTGGTTTAGACATTGATGGCAGTGTTAAATTGTGTTGAGGGCACACCAAATTTACATTGTTATACACACTGTACACTGACTACTTTCCATTGTATCAATGTGTCATATCTTCAGTGCTGTCCCAAGAAAAGATATAATGTAATATTTACAAAAATGGGAGGGGTGTTCTCACTTTTGTAAGATACTGTATGTTTAGGATCGTTGTCCTGCTGCAGAATGAATTTGGAGCCAATAAGAAGCCTCCCTGGTGGTACAGTAGTTATCTAATCGGCAGAACTTTTGAAGCCTCGTTTTCCTAAAACCTTTTCACAATAGTGAATATTATATAATATATATATATATATATATATATATATATATATATAATATATATAATAATATATATAAATGTATATATATTCACTATTGTGCAAAGGTTTTAGGAAGAAGAGGCTTCAAAAGTTCTGCCGATTAGATAACTACTGTACCACCAGGGAGGCTTCTTATTGGCTCCAAATATATATATATATATATATATATATATATATATATACACAGCTCAGAATATAAAGGGAACACTTAAACAACACAATGTAACAAGTCAATCACACTTTTGTGAAATCAACCTGTCCAGTTATGAATCTGTGAAGGGAAACATATTTTTGTAATGCTTTTCTAATAAAGTTTGTGGTTCAAAACATTATTACACATATATAAGCTTAGCTGAACAGCAGAAATACTCCAACATGGCATCTGCTTCCTGGACAACTCCCCACTATGTGGCAGCATGGAAACCATGACCATATATGGAGAACCAATCAATAAGTGCCACATTACTGATGGATGCAAGAAACAAAGGAACTTAACCACGCCCCTGGAAGCAATGTGTAAAATCCATTGTATTGTAGTAAAGGCTGAGTCGGTCTGGACCTGCTACACACTGAGGAGGAGGTCATACCAGCTCTGTGTGTTTTGGTGTAATTCCTTCACACCGGCAATCAGTGTTCAATTTGGACAGAAGTAGTCACGCAGTGTACCACTGAGCCCCAACAAATAAACACTAATTGTGAATCAATTTCTCCTGCTGTTGTGCAAATGGAATAGACAATAAGTAGACAACCCATATAAAGGAGTGGTTCTGTAGTTTGTGACCACAGACTATTTCTCTGTTTTCATCATTTTGTCTATTGCTTTGGGCCCTTTTGCATTTTGTCATTGCTCTCACCCATAGAAGTAGCATGAGGCGGTGTCTACAACACACAGAAGCAGCTCATCCAAGATGGCATATCAATGCGAGCTGTGGCTAGAAGGTTAGCTGTTTCTGTCAGCACAGTATCCAGAGCATGGAGCAGATACCAGGAGACAGGCCAGTACAACAGGAGAAGTGGAGTGGGCTGTAAGAGGGCAATAACCCAGTAGCAGGACCGGTAGCTCTTCCTTTGTGCAAGGAGAAACAGGAGGAGCTGTACCAGAGCCCTGAAAAATGACCTCCAGCAGGCCACTAATATCCATAAGTCTGCTCAAGCTGCCAGAAACAGACTCTATGAGGGCCCAATGTCTACAAGTCGGTATTGTGCTTACAGCCCAACAACGTGCAGGGCGATTGTCATTTGCCAGAGAACACCAAGATTGGCAGATTCAACTTTGGCGCCCTGTGCTCTTCATGAATGAGGGCAGGTTTTCACTGAGCACATGTGACAGAGTCTAGAGATGCCATGGAGAACGTTCTGCTGCCTGCAACATAAACAGCATGACCGGTTTAGCAGGTGCAGTGGGCCCTGCGTTCTTTCTGATGCATGCACATGACTTCATGTGGCTGAAGTGTGTCAGCACTGATGCTATGGACTGGCCTGCCTGTTCACCAGACCTGAATCCAATCAAGCACATCTGGGATATCATGTCTCATTCCTTCCATCAACGCCACATTGCACCACAGACTGTCCAGGAGTTGACTGATGCTTTAATCCAGGTCTGGGAGGAGATTCCTCAGGAGAACATCCGCCGCCTCATCAAGAACATGTCCAGGCGTTGTAGGGAGGTGATACAGGCACGTGGAGGCCACAAACACTACTGAGCCTCATTTCCTTGTCTTAACACATTTCCACTGAATCTGGATCAGCCTGAAATTTGATTTTCCAGTTTTTGATTTTGAGTATCATTCCAAATACAGACCTCCATAGGATATTAATTTCGATTCTCATTAATCATTTTTACGTTTTATTGTTCTCAACGCATTCTACTATGTAATGAATAAAGAATTGCAACTGGAATACTTCATTCATTGAAATCTAGGATGTAGTATTTAACTCCTTAATGACCGCCCTACACAGCCCTAATCCCAGAGCATCTCCTACGGGGAGCGGAGGAAACCTCTGCATCCCGGTGCTTTAACCCTTTGAGTGCTGCAGATCATCACCGCAGCGCAATCAAAGGGTTTCCCTGCTCTGTCGGGTGATCGGAACACCCGGTGATCCGACAGAGCCCGGGTAACAGCCGAAACAGTCAGCCCTGGGACCTAGAGTGCCCCGGGCTGTCGGGTGTAACAAGCCAGTGAACAGGGCAACTGTGTGCTGTCCTGTTCACTGCCTGTGTCAGACTGACACATATTAAAAAATATTAGCATATATGAATATGCTAATACATTACTAATTGTAAAAAAAAAAAAAAAAAAATGTAAAACAGTTCTCCCTTCATGGGATTTAAAAAAAAAAGTAAAAAAACCCCAGAAAAAGTGTAAAAAAAATGAATAAAAAAAATGTATAATAAAATAAAATATTTTAATAAAAAATAATTGTGCATATATTAAACACACACAAAAAAAAAACCTAGACATATTAGGTATCCACACGACCGTAATAACCTTTAGAATTAATCTAACAAATTATTAAGTGTGAAATGTGAATGGTGCAAAAAAAAAAAAAAGTTTTAAAAAAATAATTCTGCAATTATTTATAAGTTAACTTAAACTATTACCCAATAAAGTACAACTTGTCTCGAATAAAACGAGGCCTCATACAACTGCGTAGTTGAAAAAATGAAAAAGTTACAACTGTTGAAACGCGAGGAGGCAAAAAACTAATAAAATGTTCTGGTCATTAACTACTTTTCAGGCGTTCGGCTTAAGGGGTTAAATGTTCCCTTTATTTTTTTGAGCATTGTATACACTATATTAATAATTATATATTATATATATTTATATATAATATTTATATATATATATAAATATATAAAATTATTATATTTAATTTATAAAAACTCACCGGCCACTTTATTTTGGTAAAACCATTTTATAACGGGTTTAGACCCCCTTTTGCCTTCAAACTGCCTCAATTCTTCGTGGCATAGATTCAAAAAGGTGTTGCTTGATGCTCAAAATTTTTACCAATGGCCCAAAGATTGCCAAGAAAATATTCCCCAACCATACACCCCCACCACCACCTGAACCGTTGATACAAGGCAGGTTGATCATGCTTTCATTGTTGCGCCAAATTCTGACCTACCTCCGAATGTTTGCAGCAAAATCGGACTCATCAACAGGAAAAGTTTTTTTCCCAAATTTCCCACTGCAAATTTTGAGGAGCTTGGCAAATTGGAAACCTCAGTTTTTCCCTTTTAGCTAAAGAGTGGCACCTGTGTGGTCTTCGCTGTGTAGCCCATCTGCCTTAAATTGCCGTACTGTGCATTCGGATTGCTCTTCTGCCTACCATGGTTGATAACGGTGGCTAAATTTTAGTCACGTTTTCTTCATCAAACTCAACCATCCGCCCATTTTCCAGACCTCGGCATCAACAAGGCATTTCCCCACAGGACTGCCGCTCACTGATGTTTTTTCCTTTTTCGGGCCATTCTCTGAAACCCAGAGTTTTTGTGCGTGAAAATCCCCCCGGAATCAGCAGTTTCTGAAATACCAGACCACCCTTCAGGGACCAACAAACCCTCCACGTTCAAAGGCAAATCAAACACCTTTCTTCCCCATACTGAGCTCGGTTTGACTGCAGGAATTGTCTGGGCCAAAGTATACATGCCTAATGCACGATGCCGTCATGTGATTGGCTGATTAAAAATTAAGTGTTAACGAGCAGTTGGACAGGTGTACCTAATACAGTGGCCGGTGAGTGTATATATACTATAAATTAAGTTGGAATATCTCTCACAGAAGTATATGAACCAAGGCTCACATTACTGCCTAAACTTATATTATTGAATTACTATATTAGCAAAAATATGTGTTTCCTCACGGGTCACTGATTGTTTTCATGAGGCCTGCTTTTTATTGTTGTCAGATTACTATATATATTTATATAGTAATATAATAATAATATTATGTAATATATATATATATAAAATATATATATATATATATATATATAATATTATATATATATAATATATATTATAATATATAGTAATCGTTTCGAAGATAGTTGCTGGGATGTGAACATGCACAATTCTCTTTGGAACATGCTGCTTTACAGTTGACCATTTCACATTTACTTGCCCAGGGCAATTTAAACCTATTGTCAGCTTTCATATTGTGGGGCGTTTTACATCTAGTTTGATAGACTGCAAGAGACACGGTTGCTTTCTTCTTTCCATAGATTAGGCTTTTTTCCCTACGGCCCCTAGTGCTAAAGATCATGCACCTGGCACTGATGTCAGTAAGTCAGAGGTACAGTAATGCCATCAGAGCAGCCAATCTGACCCTTGATGATTTGGGTAATGGACATGTCATGTTGGATTGTCACAATATTCTTTTATGTAAAAAGTTTAAAATACAAATTGTTCCTGAGAGAAATCAGCCTTGATTGGAGAAGATCTCTTTTTTTGTCATTTTCTGTGATTGTGCCAAGCAGATGCTCAGAAGTGCTGGAGGCAATTCAACAATGGTCAGATATTACAGTAACTTGGAAAATCAGGCCGGTACCTCCATGTGATTGGGAGGCTAATGTGTAAGATTATACATTTACCATGTGACATACTGAATTGCTGTTTGCTTAGTGTGCACCACTATAAAGGGATTGTCTATTAAAAATGTACATTACATTAATGCCATAGTCCTCCAAAAATTAATAAATCCTCATGCTTACCTAGCTGTCTCCCGCCACTGTGGCTCCAAAGCTCCCAGGGCTCTGCTCCTGACGTCTGGGTTCTCGTCCCGATACAGAAGGCCTGTCCAGTGTGTCGGGATGAGAACCTGGAAGTAAAGAGGAGCAAATAGCTGGGAGCTCAGGAGTAACAGCGACAGAGGACAACTAGGTCAGTATCAGATATTTCATTTTTAGACCACCCTGACCCCAATGCAGTATATATTTTTTAATAGTAGTATTGTGCTTGCGATACGGATAGGCTGGTTCAAACAGAACTGAATTTTGCTGCCGGTAGTGAGAAAATTGTAAAATCCATCACCAGCCTTATTCAGGAGGAATAAGGAAGTATTGCCAACCAATGAAGGATACACTTCCTTTTTACTGTCCAGAGTCTGGTGATTGATTGTACAATTTCTCCTTGGTCCCTGCAAAATCCGGGCATGCCCCAACAGCCTCACCGAATTTTAAAAAGACTGTGCCCCAAGGGTCGGATGGCCACAGGGGTAGGGGAAACCCCC
>JAODAL010024762.1:0-57500 GCA_025379985.1 Phyllomedusa bahiana | reverse complement strand
GCTCTCGCTCTTTCTCGCTCTCGCTCTTTCTCGCTCTCGCTCGGTCTCTCTCTCGCTCTGTCGCGCTCGCTCTCGCTACTTTCTCGCTCTCGCTCTTTCTCGCTCTCAGCTCTCGCTCTTTCTCGCTCTCGCTCTGGTCTCGCTCTGCTCCGCTCTTTTCGCTTGCTCTGTCCGCTCTCGCTATCGCTCTTTCTCGCTCTCGCTCTGTCTCGCTCTACGCTCTCGCTCTTTTTCGCTCTCGCTCTGGTTTACCGGGGGCTCTCCGGCCCTTTCTCGCCCCCTTTCTCGCGCTCGCTCTCGCCCGGTCTCGCTCTCGCCCGGTCTCGCTCTCGCTCTCGCTCTTTCACGCCTCGCTCTCTCTCTCTCTCTCTCTCGCTCTCTCTCTCTCTCGCTCTCTCTCTCTCTCGCTCTCGCTCTTTCTCGCTCTCGCTCTTTCGCTCTCGCTCTCGCTCTTTCTCGCTCTCGCTTGCTCTCGCTCTTTCTCGCTCTCGCTCTTTTCGCTCGCGTCTTTCGCTCTCGCTTTCGCTCTTTCTCGCTTTTCTCGGTCTGCTCTGTCTCGCTCTCGCTCTCCGTCTCTGTCTCGCTCTCCGTCTCTGTCTCGCTCTCGCTCTCCGTCTCTGTCTCGCTCTCGCTCTCCGTCTCTGTCTCGCTCTCGCTCTCGCTCTGTCTCGCTCTCGCTCTGTCCTCGCTCTCCTCTCGCTCTGCTCTCGCTCTTTTCGCTCTCGCTTCTCGCTCTTTCTGCTCTCGCTCTGTTCGCTCTGTCTCGCTCTCGCTCTGCTCTCGCTCTCGCCCTCTTCCGCTCTCGCTCTCGCTCTCGCTTTTCTCGCTCTCGCTTCGCTCTTTCTCGCTCTTTCGCTCTCGACTCTCGCTCTTTCTCGCTCTGCTCTCGCTCTCGCTCTCGCTCTTTCGCGCTCTCTCGCTCTCGCTCTTTCTCGCTCTTTCTCGCTCTCGCTCGCTCTCTCTCGCTCTTTCTCCTCGCTCTCTCTCCCTCCCTCCTTCTCTCGCTCGCTCTCTCTCGCTCTCGCTCGCTCTCTCTCGCTCTCTCGCTCTCTCTTTCCCGCTCGCTCTCGCTCTCTCTTTCGCTCTCGCTCTCGCTCTCTCGCTCTCGCTCTCGCTCTCTCTCTTTCGCTCTCGCTCTCTCGCTCTCTCTCTTTCGCTCTCTCGCTCTTTCGCTCTCGCTCACTCGCTCTCGCTCAGTCTCGCTCGCTCTTTCGCTCTCCCTCTTTCGCTCTCCCTCTTTCGCTCTCCCTCTTTCGCTCTCCCTCTTTCGCTCTCCCTCTTTCGCTCTCCCTCTTTCGCTCTCCCTCTTTCGCTCTCCCTCTTTCGCTCTCCCTCTTTCGCTCTCGCTCTTTCGCGCTCCCTCTTTCGCTTCGTCTGTCTCGCTTCTCTCTGTCTCGCTTCTCGCTCTGTCTCGCTCTCGCTTTCTCGCTCTGCCTCTGTCTCGCTCTCGCTCTTTCTGCTCATTCTCGCTCTTTCGCTTAGCTCTTTATCGCTCTCGCTCTCGCTTCTTTCTCGCTCTTTCTCGCTCTCGCTCGCTCGCTCCCCCTCTCTTCTCGCTCGCTCTCTCTCGCTCGCTCTCTCTCGCTCTCTCTCTCGCTCTTTCTCGCTCGCTCTCTCTCTCTTTCGCTCTTTCGCTCTTTCTCGCTCTCGCTCTCGCTCTCGCTCTCGCTCTCGCTCTATCTCGCTCTCGCTCTGTCGCTCTCGCTCTCGCTCTTTCTCGCTCTCGCTCTCTCTCTCTCGCTCTCGCTTCTCTCTCGCCTCTCGCTTCTCTCTCGCTTTCGCTCTAGCTCTCTCTCGCTCTCGCGCTTTCGGCTCTCGCTCTCGCTCTTCTGCTCTCGGCTCTTTCGCTCTCGCTCGTTCTCGCTCTCCTCCTTTCGCTCTCGCTCTTTCTCGTCTTTCTCGCTCTCGCTCTCGCTCTTTCTCGCTCTTTCGCTCTCGCTCTCGCTCTATCTCGCTCTCGCTCTGCTCTTTCTCGCTCTTTCGCTCTCGCTCTCGCTCTTTCTCGCTCTCGCTCTCGCTCTTTCTCTCTCGATCTATCTCGCTCTCGCTCTTTCGCGCTCGATCTCGCTCTTTCTCGCTCTGTCGCTCTCGCTCTCGCTCTTTCTCGCTCTCGCTCTCGCTCTTTCTCGCTCTCGCTCTCGCTCTTTCTCGCTCTCGCTCTTTCGCTCTCTCGCTCTCGCTCTCTATCGATCTCTCGCTCTCTCTCTCTCTCGCTCTTTCTCGCTCTCGCTCTCCCTCGTTCGCTCCCGCTCTCGCTCTTTCTCGCTCTCGCTCTTTCTCGCGCTCGCTCTCTCTCGCTCTCTCTCGCTCTTTCTCGCTCTTTCTCGCGCCGCTTCTCTCTCGTCTTTCCTCGCTGCTTTCTCCCTCTTTCTCGCTCTCGCTCGCTCTCTCTCGCTCTTTCTCGCTCTTTCTCGCTCTTTCTCGCTCTCTCTCGCTCTCTCTCGCTGCTCTCTCTCTCTCTCGCTCTTTCTCGCTCGCTCTCTCTCGCTCTTTCTCGCTCTTTCTCGCTCTTTCTCGCTCGCTCTCTCTCGCTCTTTCTCGCTCTTTCTCGCTCTCGCTCGCTCTCTCTCGCTCTCTCTCGCTCGCTCTCTCTCGCTCTTTCGCTCTTCGCTCTTTCTAGCTCTCGCTCTTTTCGCTCTCGCTCTTTCGCTCATCGCTCTCTCGCTTTCTCGCTCTCGCTCTTCCGCTCTCGCTCTCGCTCTTCTCGCTCTCGCTCATTTCGTCTCGGCTCTCTCTCGCTCTCGCTCTTCCTCTCTCGCTCTCGCTCTTCCTCGCTCTCGCTCTTCCTCTCTCTCTCTCGCTCTTCCTCTCTCTCGCTCTTCCTCTCTCTCGCTCTTCCTCTCTCTCTCGCTTCGCTCTTTTCTCGCTCTCGCTCTCGCTTCTCGCTCTTTCGCTCTCGCTCTCGCTCTCTCTCTCTCTCGCTCTCGCTCTTTCTCGCTCTTTCGCTCTCGCTCTCGCTCTCTCTCGCTCTCTCTCTCTCTCGTTCTCGCTCTTTCGCTCTCGCTCTCGCTCTTTCTCGCTCTCGCTCTTTCTCGCTCTCGCTCTTTCGCTCTTTCTCGCTCTCTCTCTTTCGCTCTATCTCGCTCTCGCTATCGCTCTTTCGCTTTCCGCCCCTCCGCTCTTTCCGCCCCTCCTCGCTCTTTTTCTCCCCCTTTTCCGCTTTTCCTCCTTTCCCGATGGGCTCTTTCTCGTTTCCCGGCTTTTTTCCCCGCTATCGCTCTTTCCTCGCTCTCCCCGCTCCCCGCCTTTCTTCGCCCCCTTTTCCCCGCTCTCGCTCTTTCTCCGCTCTCCGCTTTTTCCCGTCCCCTCTCTGCTCTTTCTCGCTCTCGCCCCGTTTTTTCCGCTCCCCCCGCTCTTTCTCGCCTAAACCTTTTTCCCCCCCGCTTTTTTCCCTCGCTCCCCGCTCTTTTCCCTCCCCCCGCTTTTTCTCCCCCATTTTCCCCGCTTTTTCCCCTTTTTCTCGCTCTCCCGGTCTTTCCCCCGGCTTTTTCCCCTTTTTTTCGCTTTTCCCCTCTGGGCCCGTCTTTTTCGCTCTCGCCCCTCCCCGCTCTTTCTCGCTCCCCCGCCTTTTTTCGCTCTCGCTCCCCGCTCTTTCGCCTCCTCTCCCGCTTTTTTCCCCCTCGTTTCTCGCCTTTTCCTCTCGCTCTTCGCTCTTCTCGCCCTCGCCCCTCCCCTCCCGCCCCCTTTTCGTTTTCGCCCCTTTCTCGTCTCCCGCTTTTTCCTCGCCCGCTCTTTCTCGGCCCCTTCCGCTTTTTCGCTCTCGCCCCTTTTTCTCCCCTCTTTCGCTCTCGCTCTCGCTCTCCCTCTTTCTCGCCTGGGCTTTTTTTCGCTCTCCCCTCTCTGCTCTTTCCCCGCTTTTTTCGCTCCCCCCGCTCTCCGCTCTTTCCCCGCTCCCCTCTTTTCGCTCCCCGCTCTCGCTCTTTCTCGCTTTTTCGCTCTCGTCCCCGCTTTTTCCCCCGCTCCCCCGGCTCTTTTTTTCCGCTTTTTCCCGCGCTTTTTCCGCGCTCTTTCGCGCTTTTTTTCCCGTCGTTTTCGCGCCTTTCGCCCCTTTTTCCCCCTTTTTTTTCGCGCTCTTTCTCTCTCCTTGGCTTGTTTACATTTGCTTCTTAGCAGATAAGGCACGTCCTGGCAAAACCCCTTTAATTTCTGTGCCTTCCTGCACAAAAAACGCACTGTGTGAAAGCACCCCAAGTCCTGCTCTCAGCTTAGAAGTAGATACATCTGTTTCCAGTCGAGACAATGTGAGCTAAATATATCAGCAGCAGGATAAATGTATCTGTTGTTTTGCTAGTGTTTACAACCTGGAGTCTATGCTCACAGAGCATTATCTAGACAGCATACACTTGTCTCTCTACCACTTAGCTGAGAGCAGATTTATCTATGCACCATATATTATCCTGGGCCAGGCTGTTTTAGCTCACTGAGCATTGTCTAGACTGAATACAATTGTATCCACTTCTCAGCTGAGAGCAGGACTAGCTATGTTCTTTGCATCAGTCCAGGTTGTTTAGCTCACAGAGCATTCTCTAGACTGGATATGCTTGTCTCTACTTACCTGGAGGCAGAATTTTCCATACACAATGTATTAGTCTGGGTCCAGGTTCTTTTATCTCATAGAGCATTGTCTAGACTGAATACAATTGTATCCACTCCTCAGCTGAGCACAAGACTAACTATGTAATATGTATCTGTCTGGAACACAGGCTATTTAGCTCACAGAGCATGGTCTAGACTGAATACAATTGTGTCCACTTTTCAGATAAGCGCAGGACTAGCTATGTCTTGAGTCCAGGTTGTTTCGCTTAATAAAAGGGTGTTTCCATCATGCAGTTTCACAGAGCTACAGGCAGCTTTAGACTCCTACTTCCTGTTTAGGTTGTGGGTGGGTCTATAGCAGTGATTGGCATATCAGCTCTGTAATTCCTAGCTGATTCTACTGACATGACTGCTGGAGGTTTGTAAATAGTGGTGTACAAGGCTGCAGAGCGACAAGGCTTAAAACTTGTCATTACCTTAGATAAGCAAAGATGCTTGGCTAGAGATGAGACTCCGCAACGAGCGACTCACCGTGGTCGGACTCGCTGACTCATGGCAGCTTAGAGCAATGAGAGATAAGCCAGAGCAGGGTGAGGTGGTCGGACGGCTCTTAGGCCATGTCTCCACAGCACTGGTTTTTTAAGCCGCAAAAATCTGACTGTATACCATCCCCATAGACCTACACAGCTCGGATTTTCTATTGTTGGTGTTCAAAGCTGCCGGGTTCTGTTACAGTTCAATGTACAGTCTCTAAAAACCAACCATAAAACACGACAATGGTAGAATACCGTTGGATTTCCGACAGCATGTTACCCTTGCCATGTAGACTTGGCCTAAGAGGAGATCCAATCTTTATTTCTTGAACAAAGCAAAATCAACATGGCAATGTATTTGGTAATCGTCTTCATTTACCTTTCCCTACATGTTAAAAGTTAATCATTGTGAGAAAACTCCTTTAAGCATTGTCTAGACTAGATACACTTGTATCCACTTATCAGATAAGAGCAGGGCTAGGTATGTACAAGTTTGCTGCCTCTGAACATGAACAAGAGGGTTTACTGACAGCAAATATCTTGGAACTGAAAAATTACCTGTATTAGAAAGTTGTAGAAGTTTTCATTGATACAATGGTTAAGCTATAAAACCAGACAAATCGTTACCTGACCAGGACTACGTGCCGTTGTGGAGGTGCTTAGTCTTTTTTAATGAGCTACAAATTACAACACTGGCAACGTGTGTTCTCTCTGCATCTTGATAAAGGACGGCTTATTCCATTGAACAATGTGTTCCTCAAATAATTACTACCGTGTTCCCTCTGATCTCGCTTCCATCTGTATCTGGGTTACGTCAAAGCTTTCACAATTTCCCTAATTTATGTTCAGCCACATCCCTCCTCGGCATTACATTGAGTAACATATGGGCAGGGTCACCCCTCTACCTGCAAAGCAAGGGACTATGTTTATCCTGCAGTCGGGTGATGAGAAGCTCTTGTTACATAATGTCTCTCAAATGATTGTTAAAGGGGTTGTCTCGCTACAAGGTTTGCTGCTTTTTATGTTAAAGATTTAGCAAAATCAAGTCACTTTGCAATATGTGTCCATTAACAGTGTCCTACCTATTCCTAGATATCCCCTCTGTATGGCCTGCCTCAGCTACTCAGGTTGCTATAGCTACAGACCTGTTCAATCGCTCCTGATAGGCTGACAGTGCTGGGCACTATAGCTACAGACCTGGTGTCCTCAGTAGCTTGTCACTGCAGATCAGTAGTAGCCAGTAAAGCCGGTAAACTTGCTCCTAAATTAAAAAAATAAAGCCGAGAAAACATGACTGAAGTAAGATGAATTGATGTAGTGAACAACCCCTTTGAGGGGTTTGCTCATTTAAATAGGATGCATGAATTAAATAATCTGTTTTGCTCTGTCACTTCCCGTCAAGCTGTCTGTAATTAGCATGAGCTCTGTGTACTCAGACTTCTCTGTATATTATGTTTATTAGTCCTGTTGCTAAATTACCTTCTGCGGGTCGAGAAAGGTGTCCATTAAGTGTCCTAACAATTCTGAGATATCCCCTCTTGTATGGCTGCCATCACCCTAGGTCCTAAAAGCTACAGACCTTTTCCCCACTCTCCTGATTGGCTGCCAGCACTGGTCGCTATAGCTACAGACCTGTTTGATCTCTCCTGATAGGCTGCCAGCACTGGTCACTATAGCTACAGACCTGGCTTCTACTTCAGCCTAGTGGAAGCCAGTAAACACCTGAATTCAAAGTGAAACCAAGAAAACAGGACTGAGGTAAGATGAATCAATGTAGTGAGACAACCCCTTTAATTCTTGGGAGCAACTTTTGAGTTCTGAAAGGATTCTGTGTATGTGATGTGAACGATTCAGTTTCTTTTCTGTGTGGAGCTCAAGTCCTTGGTCACACAAAGTGATTTTTGATTCTGTAATGAATGTGTCTAAATAGCCTGTACTTGACTAGATTTCTAAACGTATACGGGTTCTCGCCGTTTAGTTGACACCTGAGATCTTAAATGGGTTGTCTCACTACAAGGATTGCTTTTTATGTTTAGAGATCTTGCAAAAACAAGTCACTTTGCAATATATGTCTATTAACAGTGTCCTACCTATTCCTAGGTATTCCCTCCTGTATGGGCTGTATCAGCTATTCAGGTTGCTATAGATACAGACCTGTTCAATCGCTCCTGATAGGCTGCTAGTGCTGGTCGCTATAGTTACAGACCTGGAGTTCTCAGCAGCTTTTTACTGCAGGCCAGTAGTATTTTATTATTATTATTATTTATTTAGAGCGCCATTGATTCCAGGGCACTGTTCATTCAAGGGAGTTACATACATAACAAATGTTGAACAAATACAGTGATGACGATAAATGACAACTGACACAGAGGGAGGAGAGGACCCTGCCCGCGAAGGCTTACAATCTACAAATCTAGTAAACTCGCTCCTAAATTAAAAAATAAAGCAGAGAAAACATGACTGAAGTAAGATGAATTGATGTAGTGAGACAACCCCTTTAAGAGGGGTTGTCTCATCTCATAATTTCATAGGATGCATGAATGAAATGCTGCTGCTTTGCTCTGTCACTTCCTGGCCAAGCTGTCTGTAATTAGCATATGAGCTCCTTCTATTCAGACTTCTCTGTTTATTAGTCTAGATTAGCTAAATTACCTTCTACCAGGACAGGAGAAGCTGCTGAGATAAAGTAAACAGTAGTAATTACAGTCTTTTGTCTGAAAGATCAGATAACACACAAGCTTTCACACTGCATGCCCAACCTGTGTGATGACCTCATTCCCTGCTATCAGATAGAACAAACAGCAGGGGATAGAGAGTACACAGGTCGGTCACCTGGGAAACCAGAGAGAGCACAGAAGGTGATAAAATCACTTGTAGCTCCTTAACAAAAAAAGATGACCAACGCAATATAATTGGAAAACGTCTTCATTTAGTGTTCCCTACATGTTGAAAGCTAATCTTTGTAGCGAGACAACCCCTTTGTCTGCTGCACACCTCTTAATGGTGCTAGAATCTACAGGACAGATCTATTCCCCTGGCACAACTAGCAGACTGGCAAATTGCTTCATATACAAATGCATGTAAGCTTGGGGAGTTAAAGGGAATGTGTCATTATAAACCTTTTGTTTAAGTCCTGTTTTTATGTTAAACACAGTTTATAAGTATTCTTTGGTAATTTTGTTACTAATTTATTTTTCATGTGACTATTTTTTTAAAAGTCCTGCAGTTTTCACTTTGGCCACTAGGCCTAACAATAGTCTCTTACTTAAAGTTCTTTAGAGAGAACTTTTCAGCAGTCTCCTCATCATTATTAGCACTGACAGGATTACACTGAAAGGTAACACCAATGTGTATAGATAACACAGGATTCACCGTTCCCAATAGGAAATGTCACAGCTCCCCCTCACCTCCTCCCTGCACACTGACTTCTTCCCAGGTCACAGAGCCTAGAAAGCTCTCCTACAGAAGTCAATGGGTCTGCACCTGTTCACAGGCTCCTATGTCCATGTAGCTGTAGTAAATCAAATCGCTGAATGCTGTTAAAAGCAGCTCAGGCAAGATGGCCGCCCCCATAACATATCCGGCTTCACTTTAGAATTTAGAGGGCGTATGTACATTCTTAATCAGCCTAAACCCCGAGAGCCCTGCTCACAAGAGCTTGCAATGAAGAAACGCAAAGGTATACCACAAAGAAAAAGTATGTGATCTGTGCAATGGTCCAGTTTTTATTTTAGTTTTTTTAGTTTTTTTTTTTTTTTTTTTTTTTAATAAAAGGAGTTGAACACAAAAAAATGAATTAGGCGGACACCCGGACTATAACTAAATTTACAGAAATATAGTCAAGTATAGAAGGGTGAAAAAAGGAGGGGCTAGTGAAAGGAAGGGAGACTTGGAAATGTGATCATCCTCCCCCAGAAAGACGTCTTTTGTTCATACTTGCACCTATTGGGAAGTAATAATTGTCCAGGTGCAACATTGGTGGAGGGAACCGATGTAGGAGGGCCAAGTTTTAAAAGATGTTGGTTTTTGGGCCAATTTCACACGGCTAATTGGGGGGCATTTTCCCGGGGGCTGTTGGCTGCATACACCCGAAATCCCTTTCCAAAAATTTTAATGGAAAAATTTTATAGCTCTCCGCTGAGAATGATACCACCAAATACCTTCTCCCCCAATCCTCCCAGCATGTACTTCTACAACACGCGCTGCAATATGCCGTGTGAACATACCCTTAGATTGTTGGTAGAATGTGGAACTGTGGTAGGCAGATAGATGTAGAGCTTTGTTGAGAGCATAATCCTCTAAAACTTGTACTTTAAAGTGAACAGACAGGGGGAGAAGGGTGCAGGTAGGGGCATCATGACAGCGGCCCAAATAGTGTTCATGGCACTCCACCATATGATCAGTAGGAACAAATTATACACATGTGTTCATCAGTTTACAAGTAATGCATAAAAGGAACTCTCCAAAGTCAGCGCTACAGAACAAACCTATAGTAATCCAGCTTCAGGTCGGCCTTTCTCACATCCCATCTGCAGGATGAGCGAGTAGGACAGTGGAGGCTGAGTCAGTAAGCGGCCATGCAGGCACCTGCAGCCACCACTTTCCTTCTTGTTCATCCTCTAGATACGAGAGAGAGGCCGATTGGAAGCAGAGACCTCATCTAATTTTCTGTATTACTAGAGAACTGTTTCAAGGCTTTGGCTGTAACTTTGGCGAGTCAATACTATGCACTATGTAAATGGTTAACACTTTGTGGCACAGTTATCAAGGCAGTTGCGCCAGATTTCTGGAACAATTTGCAGCGAAAATTATGTCTTTACACCACATTTATTATTTTTAAAACATTTTCCAGAACTTCTGCCCATTCCAAGGGGGGGGGGGGTCTAGGTAAAAGGGATGTGGTATTCAAGCAAAGGGGCGCCAAAATGAACACTATGGTAAATGTGGCGCAGTGCTAGACTGTCCAGTCTAGCTTAAAACTGGCTTACAGTTAGACACTATTGATAAATGTGCCCCTTTATGTGTATGGAAAATACAACTTATTCCACGCTCCTATTGGGACTTTTTTACAGTTAGGGGCCTGTTTACGTAACCTTGCACCGCTGGGGTCCTGGGTTCAAATCCCCCCAGGACAATTTTTTTGCAAGCTTTTTTGAAACTCTGCCTGTGTCTGTGGGTTTCCTCGCCTCCGAAGCCTACTGAATTTAGATTTTGAGCCCCAAATGGGGAGGGGACCAGGTGAATGATGAAATCTCGTAAAAGGCTGTGGAATATATGGGGCTATATAAAGAAACATCTAGGATCTACAATCCTCCCACTGAGCACAGCTGCCTGTGGAGTGCACCGGCTCACGGGCCCCGGGGAACCGGGGAATCCCCCGGTGGGCCCCCCCGGGGCCGCTGGGGCCCCAGCAGTGCCGTCGCCCCCCGGGGGCCCGGGCCGCGCATCCGGTCCCGGGACGCCCGGGCCTGCGCCCTGACGCCCGAGCCCGGGGCCCGGTCCCGGGGACTAATTCCCCGACCCCCGGGGGGCGCGCAGTGTCGGGGAGCACAGCCCACTAGCGCTGCGCTCCGCTGACCCCCCCGGCAGGCTGAACGCTTTTTTGGCCTTCAGCCTGCCGGGCGCCGGCCCCTACGCTGACGAGGGGCGCGGTGACGTCACTTCACCGCGCCGCCTATGCGGGCCAGTACAGCCGGGCAGCTCGGAGCGGCCGAAGCAGGACCCAACCATAAGTGGCTTTTTGTTTTTTTTTTTATTTTTTTTAAACTACCCACGGGGGCCCGACTACTGGGGGGGCCCTGACTACAGGGGGGCCCGCCACTAGGGGGCCCTGACTACCGGGGGGCCCTGACTACAGGGGGGCCCTGGCTACAAAAAGGGGCCCTGGCTACAAAAAGGGGGCCCTGGCTACAAAAAGGGGGGGCCCGGGCACTAAGGGGCCCTGGGCTACAAAAGGGGGCCCGCTACAAAGGGGGCCCAGGCTAAAAAAGGGGGGGCCCTGGCAAAAAAGGGGGGCCCCTACTGGGGGGGGGGCCCGGCTACTAGGGGGGGGGCCCGGCACTAGGGGGGGGCCCTGGTCCCCTATAGGGGGCCCCTGGGCTCCCATAGGGGGCCCCCTGGCTACCTATAGGGGGCCCCGGCTACCTAGGGGGGGCCCGCACTAAGGGGGGCCCTAAACTACAAGGGGGCCCGACTACTAAGGGGGCCTGGGCTACCTACAGGGGGGGGCCCTCTCCAAAGGGGGCCCTGACTACTGGGGGGCCCGGCACCTATGGGGGGGCCCTAACAACAAGGGGCTCCGGGGCTATAGGGGGTTCTGGCTCCTGGGGGGGCCGTGACTACAAGAGGGGGCCCGACTACAAAAAGGGGCCTGGCTCAAAAAGGGTCCTGCTAAAAGGGGGGCCCTGGCTACAAAAGGGACCCGGGCTACAAGGGGGCTTGGCTACAAAGGGCCCTGGCTACCTATAGGGAGCCCTGGCAAAAGGGGGGCCCTGGCACAAGGGGGCCCGGGCACAAGGGGGGCCCGGCTAAAAGGGGGGGCCCTGGCTACAGGGGGGGCCCGGCTACCTACAGGGGGGCCCGGGCTACCTACGGGGGGGCCCGGGCTACTACAGGGGGGCCCGACTACAAGGGGGCCCTTGCTACCTACATGGGGGGGCCCCGGGCAATCAAAGGGGGGGGCCTACTAAAAAGGGGGGCCCTGGCTACCTAAATACTAAGGGGGCTCTGACTACCTACACAGAAGCTAAATGGGGGCCCTGACGTCATGCACACACCAAAAGGAGCCCCCCTAACTGTATAGAAAACCTAAAGAGACCCTAACTGTAAGACCTAAAGGGAGCCCCCAATGTTAATCCCTAAAACCCCCCCTAACGTATAGTACCTAAAAGTCCCTAATTTCCCGTATACTACCAAAAAAGGGGTCCCTAACCTTGCACCATAAAAGGGGACCCTAACTACCTACACTTACCTTACTGGGGGAAACCACCTACCTACAGCCTAACTAATTGGACTCACCAACACCTACCTACACCTACCTATTGGGTCCACTAACCTAACTGTAAACCTATCTACTTTCCAACTGTAGCCCCTTACTACCTGGGGGGTATTTACCTACCCCCCCAGGCTAGGAACCCACCAACCAACCTGGGCGGGCCCACCAACTTATCCAGCGGGGCACCTACCCAAAGAAAGGGCCATCAGTTCCTGGGGCCTCTCCCCACCCTCCAACCCCTTAGGGAAATAGGCTTGTCCCGCTCTCCCACCCCTGGTAGTTTGTACAGGGTGGGATGGGTAAAAAGATGCTGGAAAATTGGGGGTTCTAAAATATTTTTGTGTAAATTTTTGCAGGATGAGTTTTTGGCCGGACAAATCATCATGGCGGTGTGGAACAGATGCGAAAGAAGGGAAAAAAAAACGACACAAAGAAGAAAACACTCCTCAGCAAAAACGTCTACGGTGAGTCCCTCATTTCAGGGATTATTTTTTTTTATTGAATTGATGTGACCTGACGGGGTTGAACCTCATGTGTCCCCTATATGGTATTGTAGGTTATACCGAGCTGGTTCTGACCTCTATTGGTCTCTATTGGTGTTTGTAGGTTTTAAATGAGCTGGTGTCTGACCTCATGTGGTCTCCCATACGGCAGGTTTTAGGTTATACCTGAGCGGGGGCCCACCTCTATGTGGCTCTATAGGTGGTGTTTAGTTTTATCGGCGCGGGTTTGTGGCAGCGTACAGTGTCCTGATTGTAAGAGGGGGGAACACCTGACCCTGTGATAGGTTACACTTTCTTTCTTGCTGGTGTTTTTTAGAAGGGGAGGGGCGTACCAAGGGAAAAGGGGGAGGGAATATTGTATTGGGGGGAGGGGGTTATTTATGCGGGTGGGGGGGGTTATTTTATGCGGGTTTGGGGGGGGGATATTTTAGCGGGGGGAGGGGGGTATTTTATGCGGGTGGGGGGGGATATTGTATCGGTGGAGGGGGATATTGTACGGGGAAGGGGGTATTTTATCGGGGAGGGGTTAGTGATGCGGGTGGAGGGGTTTGTGTATGCGGGGGGAGGGTTTTGTATGCGGGGGGGGGGTTGTGTATGCTGGGGGGTTAGTGTATGCGGGGGGAGGGGGTTTGTGTATCGGGGGAGGGGTTTTGGTATGCGGGTGGGGGGTTAAAAACGGGGGGAGGGGATAGTGTAGCGGTGGGGGGGGGAGGGGTATCGGGGGGAGGGGGGTGGTGTATGCGGGGCCCAGGGGGAGGTGTATGCGGGGCCGAGGGATGGTGTACGGGCCCAGGGGGGTGGTGTAGCGGGCCGAGGGGATGGTGTTGGGGGGCCGAGGGGGATGGTTTTATGGGGGCCGAGGGGGATGGTGTATGCGGGCCGAGGGGGATCGTGTATGCGGGCCGAGGGGGAGGGGTGAAATGGGGGCCGGGAGGGATAGGGTTTGGAGCTACTTAGCCCGGGTGTCTATGATATTTTTGGACTGACAAATTTTGGACTACATTGTACACAAAATGGGGTTTTCCTTTTTTCACATTTGAAATTATGTGGTAAAATGGGCGCATTTATGCCAAGGGGGGGGGGTAATTTTTTCTTAAAAAGGGGGTGGGCCCCCCAAAAACAACTCCCCTGGGGGCCCCCAGCCCCCCCCATCCGATATTTATGCAGCATCTTTTTTCAGCCCAGCGGCGGGGAAAGAGCCTGGCTACAGCAAGGTCTTTTGTATTGATGGTAAATTAAAGCTAAATTTTGGGTAGCTCAGGTCTGCCGGCTGGGATGGAATTTGAGAAGTCACACCTCTTGGTGTCCACAAGAGGGCGCTAGCCTAGTTGATTATTGCAGCAATGTGCGGCGCTTTGGGGGTCTCTGCACTCATTAGAAGCTTCTCCGTTCGGGTGAGGTCTTGTCTAGTTATTTGTCTCCATTTCATTACAGACACACTTAGGTCTTATTAATGTCATGTCAGGGTTTATATACCGACACGGGCAAATGAGAGCTGCTCACTGAGGTTGAATCTACACTAAAATCCCAAGGGGTGGACTTTTATTTCCCGCTAAAGTAACAGCACCCCGGACTGGCATTTAAAAAGGGAACGTTTCCCACGGCCAAATTGGGAAAATTCCGCGGATTCAATTCTAAATTTTTAGAATCTGACCAAATATTTTTTCAATCGGCATTAGTTTTTTTACTTTGGGGTTTTTTGCGCAGAATTTTTAGGGGTTTGGGTTTTTGGCCACCCCTTAAAAATTGAAACAGACTTAATCCGCTGTTTTCAAGTGAAGTACGATGGATTATAGTTATTATGATCGAAGTTGTTTTTTCCTTTGAGCGGCTTTCAGAATTGAAATCCGACCTCAGAAAATCCAAGTTGTGTAAACTACAGCTCGGATTTTCTATTGAGGTCTATAGGAATGATTTACAGACAGATTTTTTTTTTTTACAATCCACTTAAAAGGAATGTGTCATCAAACAATGACTAATTGTTTAAGTCCTGTTTTTTATGTTAAACACATTTTTTAGGAATTTTTTTATTTTCCATATCACTTCCAATATTTTTTAATAATTCTTAAGTCCTGCAGTTTTCACTTTGCCACTTTGGCCTTGTTTGCACTGCTTTAACAGCAGTCAGAGAGATTGCTTTTACAGCAGCTTCATGCACATAGGAGCCTTAAGACTGACTCAGTCCCATTGACTTCTATAGGAGAGTTTTCTAGTCATGCTCTGTGATCTAGAAAGAAGTCGCTGTGCAGGGAGGGGAGAGGGGGAGCTGTGACATCTCCTCTTGTGACTGGTGGACCCTGTGTTATCTGTTCACACTGGTGTCTCCTTTCAGTTTGACCCTCTTTGTGCTGATAATGAGCAGACAACTGAGAATCTTTCTCTACAGAACAGGAACAGGCTTAGTGGCCAAAGTGAAAACTGCAGGACTTAAGAATTATTAAAAAATATTGGAAGTGATATGGAAATTTTTAAAAATTCTTAAATGTGTTTAACATAAAAACGTGAGTTAAACAATAAGTAATTTTTGATGATGCATTCCCTTTAAAAATCCAGTAGTAAATGGCTAGCGTGTTGATGTAGCCAAATGGGTTTTCTCACTACAAAGATTTCCTTTTAACATGTAAGGAGACTTTTTCTAAATTTGATTTTACCTTGGTCAGGAAATGAGATTTTATCTACTCTGCATGCACCCTAGTGTCTCTAGGTTACTGTCTATATCTCCCTCTCTGTTTAGACACAGAGCAGGGAGTGACATCACCATGGTCAGAGCTCAGTAAGGAGCAGACTCTTTGGGCCACATGTATGAAAACTGTCTAGGTCTAAAACTTTGTTGCCCATAGCAACCAATCAGAGCGCCCCTCTCATTCCATATGGTAGTCTGAAAAAATGAGGCGCTCTGGTTGCTATGGGCAACAAAGTGAGTTTTAGACCTAGACAGTTTTCAGACATGTGGCCCTTTATCTCTAACAAGATTATATTAATTACCTGATAAGCAATTTTTTTCACTCCATCAAGCAGGGTAGGTCTGTTTACCATTTTGTTTGTCTCCTGCACTTTAAAGGGGTTTTGCCAAGAAGTGAGTTCCTTACCTGTTATCTGCTCAGGAGAAAAGATACACAGCACACTGAGTCAAGGGGGAGAGGGAGGAGGTCTGAGCAGAGATGCAGTGGCAGGGAGCGTCTGAAATGTTTACTCAAATAATTACATTAAAAACCAGTGGATATACAAAAAAACACAGAATCTTCACCCACAGTCCCTTGCAAGCCCCTTTCCCATTCCCTGTCATCAGATAAGAAGTGCAAACATGCAAGCGATGTCAGATCAGCTCTTGTCAGTGTCTGGCCGTGTCTAATGTAAAATTTCAGGAATCTGAGGGCTTATAAAGACAGCTGTAGCTATAGGAGGCTTCACCTTTTGTAATCGCATATATTTAGAAAAGTGATTACCTATTTTGGAGGATCCCATGTCAACATTACATCATTGCAAAACCCCTTTAAGTCACTGTAACCGGATCAGCTAGTTATATTGGAGCTAAATATGCTAATCCCTACTATAGACCCACCCACGACCTGACCAGTCTTAGTCTGACGCTGGCTGTGACTTTATGAAACAGCATGGCGAGATAACCCCTTTAATGGAGCCCATTTTGGTGCAGAATATGTGACAATAACGAACATGGTATTAAATTTGAAAAAGGGCCAATTTTCTTGCATGATTTGCAGAATGATGGTGAAATCTGCTGCAGAAACCTGAAAGTGTGAACATGGCTAAAGAGCTGATGCACAAGAGTGTTTTATGGCTCTATGAATGCCTATAGTATATTTAGTATGGTCAGTCATGACGGTATACAGGGCCATGCTATATCATCTTGTGCCAAATATATATGGTTTTCTGTATGCATTTGGAAAGGATACAGGTTTGTGTTTTAGGAGCTATATGGTGCCCTGCGGAGCAAAAGACCACACAATTCTCAGAAATTGAATTCAATCCTAAATAACACCATTATCTAGCAGAAATATCAGTCTCTCATGTGCCCAGAAGGGGCCGCTGGATGTACCAGATGATCTAGTAAAGGAGTGTTCTTACTACATTGATTAGCTGCAAGGATGTAGGCAATGGTAAATAAAGATTTATTACCAAATACATCACTTTTCAATTTTGCTTCACTTCAGAGTTAGAGCAGTTCTTATCTCCTGCTTGTTTACAGGTTTCCTAGGTTACTGATCACCTTTCTCTGCTCTTGCACTGGCCATGATGGTGTCATCACCTCCTGCTGTGTCTTATCAGCAGCACGGGAGCTTGTTTATCTTTACTGACAAACTTTTTAACCCTTTGGAGATCTGCAGCCTTGTGCACTCCTGTTATCCTGTCCATCACCAATGTCCCTCGAACAGTCTCGGCTAGGGATAGCAGAGCAGAGATTTCAGTCACTGCTGTAGAACCACCTACAGCCTGAACAGGAAGTGGGAGCCTGAAGCTGGCTGTTAAGAGCAGGCCCTGTGAAAACACCTGAAAGGAAAACATCTCTAACGTCCACCATACCTTATTTGCCTATAGTCGGTTGCCATCAACATCAGTAGAGTTGTTCTGTTCTTCTGTTTGCTCTCTCTCTGGGTGACCACAAATCTTTCTGTTGGCTTTGTTGGGGAATTGACAGTCGAGGGTTTGCTCTGTTGCAATTAATGTAATGTTCCTGCTGAGAACTATGTATAGTATAATGTAGGAATAAAATACATCTCCAAAAATGCAATAAAACTGAGCACAATGCAGGATAGCGGCTCCGCCAGCACTTTCCAGTGCAGCTCTGGATGTGACTTGATTATAAATGACAAGATTTGTCTCGGGATGTTTTCTACGAATGTGTAAATCTATTCGACATTAAAGGGGTTTTGTCGCTACGAAGATCATAGTTGAAAAGGAGGGGACCAAAAATCTAAGCATGTCCGTCCTTGGTTACCATAAGCAAAGAACTATGGTTTAGGAGAAGGGGCGGTTTGTTTAGTGCTTGGGAACGAAGTGAGAGCTTCGTCGGGTTAGGCCCAGGTACCCCGCCCCTGGTCATAATTGGGAACGCGCGTCTGAGGGATATGCAGGATAGAGGTGACGGACGGGAGCGCGTAGGGGTACGTGTGCGCGGACGAGAGAGAGATGTGTGCGGGGTTTGTCACTGACGGCAAGCAGTGGTAGGTGTGATGTATGCGTGCGGTGTTTGTCACAGCAAGCAGTGGTGGGTGCGACGTATGCGTGCGGGGTTTGTCACGGACAGCAAGCAGTGGTGGGTGCGACATATGCGTGCGGGGTTTGTCACGGACAGCAAGCAGTGGTGGGTGCGACGTATGCGTGCGGGGTTTGTCACGGACAGCGATCGGGGGTCCTGCAGCAGAGGAGATCATGTGCAGTCCCAGGAAAACACAAAGGGTATAGTTTTTTTC
This sequence comes from Phyllomedusa bahiana, assembly GCA_025379985.1. NCBI lineage: Eukaryota > Metazoa > Chordata > Amphibia > Anura > Hylidae > Phyllomedusa > Phyllomedusa bahiana. The sequence continues at coordinate 39,502 of JAODAL010024762.1, read as the reverse complement.
TGCAGTTTTGGGGGTAGGGGGTTTTTCAAGAGGTGAAAATAATTGCGGGGGGGAAAATATCACGGGTTTGTGAGAGAAAAGAGAAAAAAGAATCACCCATTTTCCCCAGGGTCCTGAATGCCCAAATTTGCCCATTTTAATTACAAAGTTTATAGGGGGAGGTGAAAATGTAGATAAAACACTATGGATTTTTAACTCTTAGTTTTTCATTTCCCGACAGCTAAAACCCTTTTTCCCCTTCCCCTTCTCCCGGCTCACACAGAATAATTTCCCTCCCGTGCCCCCACTTTGGGGGGGTCTGAAAGGAGAGCAGATCCCCCCCTGCTGGGAGGGGACAAAAGGGCCCCCCCAAATTTCTAAAGCTCTGCTTAGAAACCCATTTAAAAAAAGGGCTAAAAAATGGTGAGACGAGAAAAACCCCTTTAAATGAAGATTTTAGAAAGGTGCAGTGAGAAATTTGGCTAGTCAGGAGGGGGAAGCTTGGATAGACGGGTCTGTCAAAAGGGAAAGGGTTTTGCCCTGTGACAAATTTGGTGTCCTGTTGTTTTAAGAATAATTTCGGGCCCCTTTCTTTTGCTTTAAATTGTTTTGGGCAAATACTCCAAATTTCTCTGATTTTAGTAGTTTAGCAAACATTGCCTGCGTGTAACCCCGGGAGGATGATCTGATTTGCTATACAGAGACGATACTCAAAGGGTACGTCTACAGGGAAAGGGAGTTTATTTAAATTTTTTGCTGCGGGTTTTTGGTTTTCAAAAAACTGAAAAAAAACCACCCCCTTAAAACCTCAATAAAAAATATGTTTGTAGTCTACAAAAACTTGGTTTTTTTGAGGTCCCCTTTTTTTTTTAAAAAAAAAAAATCTTTGTACATGTGCAATGGTCTGCTGTATTTCCCCTCCGAAAAAAGGGAAAAACTTTACTTTTGTAGTCAATGGCATGGAAAAACAAACCAGAAAGCATTTTTGGGGGGCCAATCATAGAGCCTACTATTTTTGGACGCCTTGGAAGGCAAAAAGTTTGTGAAAAAGGCAAATTCTAAAAAACCACAACAAAAAAAAAAAAAACAGACCCAAAGATCCTCTGTTTTTCCCTGAAAAAAACAGATGATATTTTCCGTTTTACAGTTTTACCCCCTGTATTATACATGGTCCCCCCCGGGAAACCAATATTTTCAACCTACAAAACCTAGGTTTTCCCTCGGAATATATATATTTATTTATTTTATATATTTATATAATATATATATAATATAAAATTTAGTGTGTTTCGGGATATTTACCCACACTAGGGAAACCCGTCGGGCACCCATAAAAAAGTTTATCTTAAACAGATGAGTCGGTGAAGGGTTTAAATTTGGAAACACAATTCCCCCCCAAATTTAAAAAACGAATACAATTAGTGCATCAAAACCCCAAAAAGCGTGGTAGCCCATGTTTTTATTCCAATGCACAACGTGTTTACGTTCAGTAAATAGGGAAAATTTGTAACCAAATTTTGGGCGAGGGTTCGAAAACATCAAGAACAAACCCCAAATGCAAACCATTGCGGGAAAGGGAACATAAGCGGGTTTGGTTTGGGGGGTTTCTGGCTGGGGAATTTTTTTTGTAGCATTCTTGACCCAAACTCATCAATTTTAAAGGGTTGCTTCAACGGTTTTTTGGTAAAAGACCCAAATCCTTGCAAAATCACATACACTATTTAAAAGCTGATTTGTCCCCCCCTGGGGGGATGGGATCTTTCAGAACGACAATTTTGGGCATTTTTTTTCCAACACTAGAAATTCCGACATTATTTTGGGGAATGTGCCCAAAGACTTCGGGTTTCAACACTGACCCTAAATTCCCTAAATTTGATCCCAATTCAGAATCTCTGAATGGTGGTGTTGGCTCTATGGACCCTCCACCTGTGGGACCCCCCTGGATGGTGGTTTTGGGCTCTATGGCCCCTCCAGCAGCTGGGGGAACCCTGGATGGGGGTTTGTTGGCTCAAAGGCCCCTCCAGCTTGTGGGGCCTCTGGAGGGTTTGGGTGTTGGTTTCTATGGCCCTTTCCCAAGAGCTGTGGGACCCCCCGGAAAGGGGGGTTTGTTTAGCTTAGGGGCCCCTCCAGAAACTGTGGAGCCCCTGGATGGGGGTGTTGGCTTTTATGGCCCTTTCCCAGAGCTGTGGGACCCCCCGGGAAAGGTGGTTTTGGGCTCTATGGACCTTCCGCAGCGGGGGGGCCCCCCTGGATGGGGGTTTGGCTTTTGGGGAAACCCCCCCAGCAGCTGGGGGGAAGCCCCTGGGGGTTGGGTTTGTTGGCTCTATGGCCCCCTCCAAAACTGTGGGATGCAGTCACTTGGGAGCCCCCTGGATGGGGGGTTTGGTTTGGCTTTTTGGACCCCCCGGCAGCTGTGGGACCCCCCCGGATGGTGGGGGTTTGGTTTAAAGGCCCTCCAGCGTTGTGGGGCCCCTGGATGGTGGTTTTGGGCTTAGGGCTCCTCCAGCAGTTTGGGGGAAAGCCCCGGGGAAATGGGGTGTTGGCTCTATGGCCCCTTTCCCCCGTAGCTGGGGGAGCCCCTGGATGGGGGTTTTGGGGTTTTCTAGGGCCCCCTTTCCCCGTAGCTGTGGGAGCCCTGGAGGGTTTGGTTTGTTGGCTCTATGGACCCTCCAGCACTGGGGGGAGCCCCGGGAAATGGTGGTTTTTGGCTCTAGGGGACCCTCCACCAGTGTGGGAGCCCCTGGAGGGTTTTGGTTTTGGGCTATAGGGGACCCTACAGTGGGGGAAGCCCCTGGAGGGTGGTTTTTGGTTTAAGGGGACCCTCCAGCACTGGGGGAAAGGCCCCTGGATGGTGGTTTGGCTCTAGGGACCTTCCGTAGTGTGGGACCCCTGGATGGGGGGTTTTGGGCTTTTATGGCCCCCTCCGGCGCTGTGGGAGCCCCTGGATGGTGGGGTTGGCTTTTGGACCCCCCCGGCAGCTTTTGGCAGCCCCTGGATGGTGGTGTTGGCTCTATGGCCCCCCCAGCAGTTGTGGAATTTCCCTGGATGGTGGTGTTGGCTCTATGGCCCCTCCAGCACTGGGGCAGCCCCGGGAAGGTGGTGTTGGCTTATGGGCCCCCCCCCAGCAGCTGGGGCAGTCCCGGGAATGGGGGTGTTGGCTCTAGGGCCCCCTCCGCGCTTTTGGCATTTGGGATGGTGGTGTTGGCTCTATAAACCCCTCCAGAAAGCTGGGGGACCCCCGGGGAGGGTTTGGTGTTGGCTCTTTTGGACCCACCAGCAGCTGGGGGACCCCGGGGTGGTTTTTGGCTCTAAAAAACCCTCCACAACTGTGGGAGCCCCGGGGAATGGTGGTTTTGGGGCTCTATGGCCCCTCCAGCAGGGGGGGAACCCCTGAATGGTGGTGTTGGCTCTAGGGACCCTCCAGCAAGTGGGACCCCCGGGGATGGGGGGTTTTTGGCTTTTATCTCCCTAAAAGCAGCTTTGGGACCCTTTGGGATGGTGGTGTTGGCTTATGCCCCCTCCAGCAGCTGGGGGAGCCCCTGGATGGTTTGGTTTTGGCTTTATGGACCCTCCAGCAGCTGTGGGGGGCCCCTTTGGATGGTGGTTTTGGGGCTCTTTTGGCCCCTCCAGCAGCTGTGGGAGGTCCCTGATGGGGGTGGTTGGCTTTTGGGGCCCCCTCCAGCGGGCTGTGGGACCCCCTGGAGGGTGGGTTGGCTCTTTTGGACCCTTTCCAGCATGTGGGCCCCCTGGACGGTGGTGTTGGCTCTATGGACCCACCAGCAACTGTGGGAGCCCCGGGAAAGGATGGTGTTGGCTCTATGCCCCCTCCAGCAGTTTGTGGGACCCCCTGGATGGTGGTGTTGGTTTAAAATGCCCCCCCTCCAGCAGCTGGGGGGCCCCCGGGGATGGTGGTGTTGGCTTTAGGGACCCCCCAGCAGCTGGGGGAAAGCCCCGGGAAATGGTGGTGTTGGCTCAAGGGGACCCCCCGGGCAGCTGTGGGAGCCCCTGGATGGTGGTTTTCCCCCTTATGGCCCTCCAGAGCTGTGGGACCCCCTGGATGGGGTTTTTGGCTCTATGGATCCTCCAGCAGCTGTGGGAGCCCCGGGAAGGGTTGGTTTTGGCTCAAAGGAAACCCTCCAGAAAACCTGGGGGAGCCCCTGGTGATGTTTTTGGCCCCTATTTTCCCCCCACCAGCTTGGGCCCCCCGGATGGGGTGTTGGTCTATGCTCCCTCCAGCAGCTGTGGGAGCCCCGGGAGGTGGTGTTGGCTCTATGGACCCTCCAGAGCGGGTGGGAGTCCCTGGATGGTGGTTTTTTGGCTCAATGGACCCTCCAGCAGCTGTGGGGCCCCTGGAGGGTGGTGTTGGCTCTATGAGGACCCTCCAGCAGCTGGGGACCCCCCTGGATGGTGGTTTTTGGGTTTTTAGGGTCCCCCGCAGCTTTTGGGTGCAGATACCTTTTGACACCCCTCCCAGGACCTTTAAGTCCCTCCCAGCCCATCGGGCGGGGGGGAATTTGTTTGGAAACCCTTTGACGTTTTACCCCGGTGTTAGCGGGGTGGTATAAAAAATGGGACCTAATTGTGTGTTTTGCCAGAGAAAATACCCTTTACCATGCTATTGACAGCCTGCTATACAGTCCATTGTGGCATTCATTTTGGGAGATGCATGCAGAGATGTTGATTATGTTGGGGGAGTGGGGGGTAAAAAGTGTCAAAATTACGGAGGTGGACTGCACTGATGAAATTTTGGTTTTGTATTGTCAAGAAATACGCACCGCTCACCCTCAACTTCAATACAGGACCAAGAAGTAAAGGGAACCCAGATACTGAAGTAAGCGTTCTAGTAAAGTATAAGCTGATTTGCATTGGAATGTCGAATGGTTGTGGAACCCCCCCCTAACCTATTTATTTTGTCCGTAGGAAAAACCCCCATAAATCTTTTTTGGTTTTTAAAATGTTCACTATATAAACTGTGACCTAGAGTTCATGCCTATTGTAAGGAAGCAAAAGAAAATTTTATTTTTTGAAATCCTGTGCGGAGGAGATTTCTTGATATTGGTACAAAGCGAAAGCAAAAGAAAAAATTGCCAAATATTTCAAAATGGTGCAGTTGGCCTAATATTAAAATTCTATGGAGGTTTTTGGGCTGGGCCCCCGGGGAATTTTGCAGGGATATAGGGATAATAAACTATATTTAAAAAGTGCGGGCCCCCATCCCCGCATCTGACGAATTTTCCAGCCCCTTTTTCTTTTTTAAACATTTTCTTGAATTGTTTTATTTCTGTGAAATACGAGAACAATTTAATTTCACAGCAGTTATTTTTGCCTAAACCCAGGGGAAAGGGAAAATTTGGGCTTACTGCGCTGCTGCGGAATTTTTTTGGCCTTCCCGGTAAGGGGGTGCACCCCTTGGACTAATTTTTGCAGAAACTGATTTCAACTTCATTGGTTTGCGTGTTTTCTTGGCTTTTAGTTAAAGGGGAAAATTTTTTCCAACTTTTATTGCTTTAAAAAATGTAGACAACGGGGAAATAGAGATCATTATCAAATTTCAAAAAATGGGTTTGATTTTCTCGCCTTCAAAGTTTTGGAGCAGATCTTAACTGGTGCTTCTTTTAAAAAACGCTTTTAGGGTTTCCGACCCCCTCCTGTCGCTTGCAGCAGGGGGCTGGGAGGTTTAAAGGGTGGGGGATGTCACTTTCCCCGCGTGTCTCCATCATCAGGATGGCGATGGGTTTTTCTTTAATTTCTAACAAACTTAAACCTTTACTTCCCGCCCTGTGTTTAAAATCCTTTTTCCCTCACCCCTGCCCCGTAACAGTCCCCCAGTTGTAAAAAGTAGAGTTTTATTCCAATCACTGCTGTAGGGAAAACCCCCCAGGGCCTAAAAAAAAGAAAATGGGGAAACCCAAAAAAAAGTGAAAAACAGACCTGTGAAACAACTTCCCTTAAAAGGGCCCTTCCAATTTTTATTTTATTAGCTTTAAAAAATGTAGGGAAAAAATAAATTAAAATAAGTAATTTTTATTACAAAAAACAACCCCTGGTTTTGATTTTGCTTCATTTCAGAATTTAAACAGATTTTCTGTTTTTATACACAAACAACCCAGTTTCTGACCCATCTCACGTGCTCTTATTGCTTCAGCAAACCCCTATCCCCGGATGGGATGTCACCCCTGCTTGTCCTTTTCATAGAAAAACTTTTTTATCTATTGGGATTGCTAATTTTTAAAACCCCTTTTAAAACTTTTTTACCTTCTGCCCTTTTTGTTTTAAAAAAATTTTTTATTTTGTTTTGTCCCCCGTTAAAGGGGATGTTCCCCAAAAGGCGTTTTTTGCCCTTACGGTAATTTAAAAGCTCTTATTTAGAGCCCCGGGAATACCCGACATTTTCCCCGGGGGTTAATATGGAGGAAAAAATTGACAGTGCTTTTTTCCGACGCTTTTGTGCCAGGGGGAAAAAATGAATGGGAGCCAGCTGCGTGTATTAGAAGTATTTGCTGACAGGGGTATTCTAAAAAAACCCCGTTTTCCCCGTAATACGTGTATAATATGCTGTGTGAAGATACCATAACGGGCTCGGCTAGGTATAGCAGCGCTGAAATATCTCATTCTTACCTAGCTGCCCCCACCTCTGCTGCTCCCAAGCCACTGGCGATCCATTCCTCTCAACTTCCGGCTTTTCTTCCTTATAGGCTACAGGGGTTTGTGCTCCATTGTAAGTGAAGGGAGCGGATTGCCAGCAGCTTGGGAGCCAAAGCGGTAGCGACTGCAAGGTTAGAATTTTATGGGAAGGGGGTTGTGTGTGGTGTTTGTTTTTTAAGACCACCCTGGCCCAAATGAAACATTATTATTATTTTTATCTAAACAACCCTTTTATGATATGTGCACATGCAAAGAATAACAGGGAGCAGAATTCGGTTACCAGGTTTCTGATCCAAAATCTATTATCTTTAAAGGGGTTTTGCCACGATCTCATTTCATACCTTCATCTCTGTGCGCTCAGAAGGGGATCTGTGTGATTTGTTTGAATTGCTTATCATGTGACCCAGCAGGATGACATCACCAGTCCTTTCCTCTCTGTAGTCAAAGGTCTGTTTATTTAAAGCATTGTGAGTAGCTGAGAGGTAAAGTTTTTTTTGCCTCCAGGCACAAAGATCCTAGGTTTAAATCCCAGCAGGAACCATACCTGTGTTTTTTTTTTTTTTTCTCTTGATAAATGCACAGACCTCATTTAGGTTCCTTTTTTAATTTATTTTAACTTTTTGAATAATTACTAATGAGTAAAGAGGACAGGGAGTAGAATGACAGCACCGGGGTTTGAACACTCAGTAGCTGCCTGAGAGGAGAGGTGATGCCTGAGCATTTGCGACCAGGACTCAGGAGCTCGGAGCCCTGGTCGGATCACCTGGAGACGAGCTGTAAACAATGGATCACTAAAGGAGCAGCTAAGACAAAAACGATGCAGAATTTTTAATAATAATGAATGGTGAAAATGTTTATTTTATTTGCAAGCTTCCCACGTCCATTTTACTTTTATAGCCGGAACAACCTGCACATGAGGAATCCTATGTGGACTAGTCAAAGTCAATTAAGAGTCCATATGTAATTAAGTTTTGTGTCTGTACATCTTACCATTCATACTTTGTTCCGTATTCCACGATGCTCTGTGTTTTGAAATGAGGACAACGGAGAGAATAACTCCACGGCACAGATTTTGCAGCGCACAGGACCACAGCCAAAAGGTTATTGCTACCATAAAGTGTGATGGCATAGCTCTATATGCTGTCACTTATTGGTTGGTTGGAGTCTGATGACCATTTGGATCTCCACTTATCACAAGTGGAGCTTAGGGCAAGCCTAGTGCCATGTCCCCTTCAACTAACAGGAGCTGAACCTCATCCACACAGTGGAAGGCCATGGATGGACGCCATCGACAGGAGAGGATCCTCACCCTCCAAAGATGGCAGAGTACAGCGCCTAGTGATCTTCGCTGATCCCATCCACTACTCCATTCAAAGGCTTCTTCACTGCAACTGCAGTTACGGTGCTTTAACATGGTGCATTTTTTGGTGCGTTTTTTTATGCACTTTTTTATTGAAATGCACAACATGAATTACTGTGCATTTCTGCACAAAAATGCACAAAAAATGCACCATGTTAAATCATCCTTAGGAAAAATGAGGGACTTGGGGCCCCTGAGTGATTCTTGGGACCCCAGCGATCAGACCTTTTTTTTACCTGTTCCGTGGATTGGTGAGAGAACCCCTTTTAAACGGAAGGGAGTGCAACACAAGGAATTTTCTAAATATGTGATTACAAAAAGTGAAGCCTGTGAGAGCTACAGCATTGCTCAGTCCCCCTTAGTTTCCTGGCAGTTTACATTACACACGACCAGGACACTGACAGGAGCTGATCTGGCCTCGCTTGCATGTTTGCACTTCTTATCTGATGACAGGGAACATGAAGGAGCTTGCAAGGGACTGTGGAGAAAAAGCAGTGAATGAGCCTGTGTCTTTTGTATAGAATCCACTAGTTGTAATGTGATTATTTGAGTAAACATTGCAGACACGCCCTTCTTCCTCACTCTCTGCTCACCCCCCTCCCTTTCACCCCTGCAGCCCTTCATGACTCAGCATGCTTTATCTTTTCTCCTGAGCAGATAAGAGGTAAGAAACTCACTTCATGGCAAAACCCCTTTTAAATAATATCTTTTGTTTTATGGGTCATAATAATTTGAGATAACACTGAATGAATATGTATAAATCTTTTTGTGTTTCAGTACTTTCATCTTACTTCCAGAATTTTTTTTTATTTTATTTTTTAACATTCTCCCATTGATGCAGCTGTACGAAGGTGTGGTGTTTTTTTCTATATATGGGATATAATGTACTTTTTATTAGAACCATGAGGTACATATAACTTTTTGATTTGCTTTTGTGATGTGGGTGGAATGAAAACAACTTGCAAATAGATTGTGGCTGTGTGTTTGTTTTTTATTTTGTTTTTCTTTTCCGACTTACACCCGTCCCCTAGTTACAACGGAGACTTATGGGACATGCTTGCACTTGTAGTTCCATGTTCCACAGCAGATAGTAGCTGTGGAACAAAAAGTTCCAGCATGCCACAGCAGCACATGAGGTGAAATCGGGGCGGGGGGCGCGGCTCCACACAGAAGCCACGGCATGAACCGGGACACATAGCCTAATGCTTCAGCTTTTAAAATCCATTTAGATTCATTTTTTAACAATTTAGTGTGTCTATCTATATAAACACCTGCTGTGCAAATCATCTCTATACCAGCAAAATGAATTCCAGAGGTATCACCTCCATGTATATGTGCGTATGGTTATAGGGGTTGTCTCACTACATTGATTCATCTCACCTCAGTCCTGTTTTCATGGTTTCATTTTGAATTCAGGGTCGTGTTTACTGGCTTCTACTAGGCTGCAGTAGAAGTCAGGTCTGGAACTATAGCAACCAGTGCTGGCAGCCTATCGGCATAGATCATACAGGTCTGTAGCTATAGCAACCAGTGCTGGCAGCCTATCAGCATAGATCATACAGGTCTGTAGCTATAGTGACCACAGGAGCTGATGCCCCCCATACAAGAGGGGATAACTAGGAATAGGTAGGGCACGGTTAATGGACATCTATTGCAAAGTGACTTGATTTTGCAAGATCTTTAACATAACAAGCAATCCTTGTAGTGAGACAACTCCTTTAATTGTCCGCTGGCCTCTTACCTAAGCAGTCTATAAATACACCATTGAGCTGGTGAGAATGTAACCTGAGCGGTTGCAGAACAAGGTGTCTGTGGGTGTGTTAGTCAGTGGCCGTGCGCTCCCGTCCTCTGACTGTTGTCAGCTATGTGCCCTTCCCTGTTGACACAGCAACTGGGACTGAAGCAGAGCGCTCTCCTGCTCGCTCCCCTTCCCTCGCCGGAGCCTCTTGGCTGCAGAGCAAACTACTTTTAAAATGTTACTACTCAATGGATTATTACTTTGCTAAACCGTGGATATGTTGACCCAGGAGAAGTAGTCTCATCAGTCTCTTAAAAACTCAACAACCTCTGCCGTTGTCCACCACCATGGCTGCACCTCCTCTGCTGCTTCTAGTAGACAGGTCAGTAACCAAACACATAGCAAAAATTGTGAAACTTTTCTCAGGTTTTTAAAATTTCGAATTGGTTTTTACTTGCTCGCTTATTATTAACCGCGATAGATCACATCTTGCCATCTTCGTGCAACTTTCTAAAAGCGAAATCATTCGATTTTTTAGAACATTTCCGAATATAAAATGTAACCCCAGTCTTTGCATTAGTCACCTATTTGTGTAATAGGAAGAAAAGTACCAGTAAGGAAAACCAAAAATCTGCACTTCACTTGTCTGTGCAGCTGATCCCATGGACGAGTCCAGTACGTTGACCTGTCTCCGTGGGTTTACAACATTTGTGACGAGTCAGATTTGTTGATTTGCTCAAAAAAAATGTTACATCCTGATCTTCGTTTTCTAAGAATTTGTATTTTAGTTGATGAGGTTGCGTTTTTTTATTTTGGTTTTTAATAATTTTTTTTTTTTTTTTTTTGTTCTCTCATCTGAAACTTGGCTTGGGTCCTAATGATCTGCTAGAGCTTGCACAATCCTGTGTGGGGAAGTTCGCCTCGATTACGGAAGTTTACAGCTGTCAGCAATAATCACTGACTAGGTTTACTCCCGGTCAGATTAGTCGGAGGTCTTCCTGCTGTAAGGGATGGTCTGGGGAAAGCTACAAGTTGCTGCTGTTTGGGGCGTTACTTTATAAAGATTGCATTTAGAGGCATAGCAGTTTATAAGGTTGTAATTGTTGGGGGAATGTTCACACAGCTGTTTTTCTCAGCATTTAATTGGCGTGGAGTCCATGTCTTAAAAACCACGCCAGTAAGGGTGCTTTCACACAGTGCGTTTTTACTGCAATTTTTGCTGCATGTTTTGTGCAGCAATGTACAGCATTAATTGCTGTGACTTCCTGCACAAAAAACACATCAAAAAACAGTAAGAAACACGTTAAATGCGTCAAAAACGCACCATGTGACAGCACCTGAAGCGGGTTTTTTTGTTTTTTTTGCAATTTCAGACTTTTACGCTGTTTTCAGAAGCTGATTACCAGCGGTTTTAGATGTGGTTTGCAAGCTGTTTTGTCGTTAGTTCGATCCTCGTCGAATCTGCATTCAGTGCACGTGAAAATAATTTTTATGTGGATTGGATGCTATTTCTCTGTTATGGTGGGTGTTGCATGGCTGGCACTTTTATGGTGGGCACTGTACGGCTGGCACTATTATGGTGGGCACTGTAGGGCTGGCACTGTTATGGTGGACAATGTATGGCTGGCACTGTTATGTTGGGCGCTGTACGTCTGGCACTGTTATGGTGGACAATGTATGGCTGGCACTGTTATGGTGGGCAGGGTAGGGCTGGCACTGTTATGGTGGGCACTGTATGGCTGGTTCTGTTCTGGTGGGCACTGTATGGCTGGTTCTGTTCTTGTGGGCACTGTATGGCTGGTTCTGTTATGGTGGGCACTGTATGGCTGGCACTGTTATGTGGACACTGTATGGCTGGCACTGTTATGGTGGACACTGTAGGGCTAGCACTTTTATGGTTGGCACTGTATGGCTGGTTCTGTTATGGTGGGCACTTTTATGGCTGGCACTGTTATGGTGGACACTGTATGGCTGGCACTGTTATGGTGGACGCTGTAGGGCTAGCACTGTTATGGTGGGCACTGTAGGGCTAGTACTGTTATGGTGGGCACTGTGGGGCTGGCACTGGTATGGTGGGCACTGTAGGGCTAGTACTGTTATGGTGGACACTGTAGGGCTAGCACTGGTATGGTGGGCACTGTATGGCTAGCACTGTTATGGTGGGCACTGTATGGCTGGCACTGGTATGGTGGGCACTGTATGGCTGGCACTGGTATGGTGCGCACTGTATGGCTGGCACTGTTATGGTGGGCACTGTATGGCTGGCACTGTTATGGTGGACAATGTATGGCTGGCACTGTTATGGTGGGCACTGTAGGGCTGGCACTGTTATGGTGGGCACTGTAGGGCTGGCACTGTTATGATGGGCACTGTAGGGCTGGCACTATTATGGTGGGCACTGTAGGGCTGGCACTGTTATGGTGGGCACTGTAGGGCTGGCACTGTTATGGTGGGCACTGTAGGGCTGGCACTGTTATGGTGGGCACTGTAGGGCTGGCACTGTTATGGTGGACACTGTAGGGCTAGCACTGTTATGGTGGGCACTGTATGGCAAGCACTGTTATGGTGGGCACTGTATGGCTAGCACTGGTATGGTGGGCACTGTGGGGCTAGCACTGTTATGGTGGGCACTGTGGGGCTAGCACTGTTATGGTGGACACTGTGGGGCTAGCACTGTTATGGTGGGCACTGTGGGGCTAGCACTGTTATGGTGGACACTGTATGGCTGGCACTGTTATGGTGGGCACTGTGGGGCTAGCACTGTTATGGTGGACACTGTGGGGCTAGCACTGTTATGGTGGACACTGTAGGGCTAGCACTGTTATGGTAGACACTGTAGGGCTAGCACTGTTATGGTGGGCACTGTAGGGCTAGCACTGTTATGGTGGGCACTGTAGGGCTCGCACTGTTATGGTGGACACTGAATAACTGACACTGTTGGTGGGGCACTGTGCTGGCTGGCACTTTTGGTGGACACTATAACTGGCACTGTGGTGGGGCACGGTTATGGAGGGCATTGTATAACTGACACTGCTGGCGGGCAGTGTGGGGCTGGCATTATGTTGGTGGGGCACTGTGGTGATGGACACTGTTATGGAGGGCACTGTATGGCTGGCACTGTAGGGCTTGTACTATAAGGTAGTATGTGTAATATAAGTAAGTATATAATAAAATAAGTAAGTTATAATATAAAAATGTCTGAGTTGGAGAGGAAGCCATACATGTGTGGTGCTCGATTTACTACTGTAGTTGTCAAAAACTACCCTCAAAAACTCCAATTAAAATAAGAGCCTCTTACTAGGCAGGGGATGCCCCATTCTGATCTCTGGGAGTCCCTGAAGGGGAACAAAAACCTGTTAACCATTTGGGCATTTACAACTGAAGTGCCATAAATGTCTCAGGTTTGTAATAGCCCTTTAAGGTTTACGGTGTCCCCTTGGAGAGGCACAAGACGACAGTGTGGCCCTTGGACCAGAAAAAGTTGTGCAGCCCTGCTTTGTAGTTTGCAGCCATCAGCATTACAACTGTGAAGTGAGTAGCATTATTTTATTACAGCAGCATCTGTCGATGGATGGGCTATACTAGGCAGAAAGTGAACAGTCAGTGCTTGAAGTTGATGTGTGGGAAGCAGGAATATGGGCAAGCGTAACGATCTGAGAGACTGTGACGAGGGCTGAATTGTGACGACTAGATGTCTGGGTCAGAGCAGCTCCACGATGGCAGGTTTTATACGTTCTGGATATACTGTGATGAGGACCTAGCAAAAGTGTCCAAAACGAGGACAGCTGGTGAAGGAACAACATGTACTTTGTCTATGGCACACTATGCCGTTTAACCATTTAGTTACTGCACGCTTTTAAGCCTATCACCAGGGCTACCTCTTCCACGGTCAGGGGTGAAGTAGCTCATTGATGCATGTGTGACTCCACCGCTTGCACGTGATGGAAGGATGTCAGAGCACACAGGACATCACAGCTTGCAAGTAGAGCATCATAACCACAGAGCAGTCAGCGTGCCTGTGCTGACCTCCGACCACCACTGACCACTGTGTCGTGCTGGGAAACTTTGGATCCTGCATCATCTGGATGTTACATGGATACATGGCAGCAATGCAGAAAAGAACAGACGTTCTGGCTCATCTATGTTGGATGTATTCATATGTATCTTGATGGACTCGTAGTTGTTTGCACACGTCTCGGGCTCTCCGTTGGCTGTGAACAAGAGCGAGAAGCTCGAAACGCGTCTGTGGGTTGCAGAGACCATACATCGTGATCGTATTGCTGTCATTTTAATCTTTGGAATAAAGTTGAGTGTTTGTTTGTTTTTACCGAGACCGGGCGAAGGAGTTCCTTGCGGTGCAAGCCTCGTTTGATGTTGGATACATAGCACCTGCCTAAAAAGTTGTACAAACCAAGTCCACCCTGTCATGGCAGTGTTGTTCCTTAATAGCAGTGGCCTTTTAAAGCTGAATAACGACCCTGCCACACTGCAAAAATCATCACGTTCCTCAAACTATTCCCGAACAAACCGTTCAAGGTGTTGTCATGACCTTCAAATTCTTCAATGTCAATATTGATCGAGCAGATCTGTGGGATGTGCTGGAAAAACTAGTCCTGCATCTCACAACTTACAGGATGTATAGGATCTACTACTAACATTCTGGTGTCGGATAACACAGGACACCTTCAGAGATCTTGTGGAGTCCATGGGGTGGAACTGTAGTGGCAAAACTGGGGGAACCTACAAAATATTAGGCAGGTAGTTTTTAATTTCGTTGCTGTTGGGTGAATGTTTTTATATTATCTATTTTCTTTCTTTTTTTTTTTTTTTGAAAGAATTGCAATTTTTATTTTTTAGGCTATGTTAGTACAGCATAATTGCGGTGCGTACAGTACGGCCGCAATTACGCCGGGTGCTTTGGGAGTTGCGCTAATACCCGTGTACTCCCGCGGCGCAGGGGGACTGGCAGCCCACCGGCCCCATTGACATTCATTACTCACGGCGCGTATCCGCCACAAGTAATTGTGTCACATGTCGCTATTCTCCCCGCACGTACAATATGATCGTATTGTACGAGCGGGGAGAGGAGGCGTAATCCATAGTTCTCTATCAGAACTATGGATTACCGTAATTTCAGCACGCAAATACGCGGCGAAGTGCGCGCCAGAACTACCCAGTGTGAACATACCCTTTACAATGTCGGAGGAGGAATATTGACTCGTTGGCTTTCGCCAAATAGATAGAGAAGGGTACTGAAAAAGAAGCTGCAATGATCCCCACTTCCCCTGCCCTGTATGTGAATGGCTGTATGTGCTTAGTGCTAAAGAAATACTTCAGGAAAGTGTAGGAGGGTTTTGTGTGAAAAAGGGATTCGGAGGATACCAAAGAAAATCTTTGTCGTGTCCTTTTAAACACGGTCCTGCTTGGTGTAGGGCTGACGTTTTTTCTGGCTTTTCGTAAAAAAATTTTTTAAACTGGGATAGAGTTGCTCAATTTAAAAAACAAACAAAAAACAAACATACTTTTTCACTTGGCTCCGCTCCCGTGACGGCCACCTGTACAGTTCTCTGGTCAGTCTGCTCTTGAGCATTGTAGCTGCTAAATGGCGGCAGCAGCCGCTAGCTGCTAAATGGCGGCGGCAGCCGCTAGCTGCTAAATGGCTGCAGCAGTCGCTAGCTACTAAATGGCTGCTGCAGCAGTCGCTAGCTACTAAATGGCTGCTGCAGCAGTCGCTAGCTACTAAATGGCTGCTGCAGCAGTCGCTAGCTACTAAATGGCTGCTGCAGCAGTCGCAGCTACTAAATGGCTGCTGCAGCAGTCGCTAGCTACTAATGGCGGCGGCAGCAGTCGCTAGCTACTAAATGGCGGCGGCAGCAGTCGCTAGCTACTAAATGGCGGCGGCAGCAGTCGCTAGCTACTAAATGGCGGCGGCAGCAGTCGCTAGCTACTAAATGGCGGCGGCAGCAGTCGCTAGCTACTAAATGGCGGCGGCAGCAGTCGCTAGCTACTAAATGGCGGCGGCAGCAGTCGCTAGCTGCTAAATGGCGGCGGCAGCAGCCGCTAGCTGCTAAATGGCGGCGGCAGCAGCCGCTAGCTGCTAAATGGCGGCAGCAGCCGCTAGCTGCTAAATGGCGGCGGCAGCAGCCGCTAGCTATTTTCTGGCTACACTGCTCAGTGCTCATGAGTGGTGAATGTTGTGGCTGTTGAAATGGAGCAGTGGGGGGTAAGTTTGTGTATGGGGTTTTTTTTTGTTTTCTTAAGCAACATCCTTATCCCAATTTTATTTAGATTTTTTTTTTTTTTTTTTTTTAACAAGCTGGACATCCACCATTGAGGTTTTCTCACCACACTGAATAGCTTTAAACATATAGGTAAAGGTAGATAAAGATTACCACCAAATGCAGTGCTGCTCTGATTTTGCTAATTTCCAAGCTAGAGCAGTTGCGATTTCCTCCTTGTGTACACAAGCTTTCCTATGTTACCACCCTCTTTTCTCTGTCCCGGATGGTGACCTCACTCCCTGCTGTGTCCTATCAGAAGCACATGAGCTTGTTATCTATCTTACTGACACATGTTAACCCTTTAGAGCCCTGTAGCCTCTCCTGTACAAACGTCCCTCTAAGGCTATGTTCACACGGTGTATTTGCGGGGCGTAATTACGCCCCGCAATTACGCCGTGTGACCGGGGGCGGGGCGGGAGCGGGGGACTGAGCCGGGGGCCGGCATTTCGCCGGCGCATAGACGTGAATTACTAGCGGCGCGTATTTGCGCCTAGGGCCATGTTCACACGGCTTAAAATGGGCCGTATTTCGGTCCGTAATTACGCGCCGAAGTGCGCCAATTACGGGCCGAAAACGGCCCATTCATTACGGTAATTCACAGTTTCTATAGAGAACTATGGATTACGTCTCCTCTCCCGCCGGCGCGAATCCGCCGGGCGGGGAGATAATTTCACCTGTCACTTTCTAGCGGCGTATACGCGCCGCTAGCAGTGATAGTCAATGGGCCGGCGAAGTGCCGGCCCCCAGCTTATCCCCCGCTCCCGCCCCCCCCCGTCCACCACGGCGTAATTGCGGGGCGAAATGACGTCCCGCAATTAAGCCGTGTGAACATAGCCTAGTAATTCACATGTCAATTATCTCCCCGCCCGGCGGCTTCGCCGGGCGGGGAGAGGAGACGTAATCCATAGTTCTCTATGAGAAACTGTGAATTACCGTAATGAATGGGACGTTTTCGGCCCGTAATTTGCGCACTTCGGCGCGTAATTACGGACCGAAATACGTCCCAAACTTAGCCGTGTGAACATAGCTTAACAGGCTCCGCTAGGAATAGCAGAGCTGAATTGTCAGTCACACCTGTAAAACTGGCCACAGCCTAAACAGGAAGTGTGAGCCTGAAGCTGGCTGAGAACAGCAGGTTCTGTGAAACGGCATGGTGAGAACCTTCCTTTTAACCAGTAAAAAAGACGAAGTCTCCCATTGTGGCCACTCTTGGATATGTATGATGGTAAGCAGTTCTTTTAGCATATGTATAAATTCCTAGCACCAGAGTGATCAATTCTACAACTATAGGGTGCTGTATTATGGCACTATAAGAGACTATGGGGCTTTACTGTACCTCTCCAGTTTTCATATAAAATCAACAGGAAAAAAATATGGCATCCAACAAAATTGATGGAGTGATGTTACTTTTTGGGGAGAACTACCTTCATGAATATGTGGCTGCACCCAGCAAGAGCTCTCCCCTATATAGTTTTAGCAACCCGACCTTCGGCTTTGTCTGTAGAGTATTTAACCATAAGAGTTGGCCTGGATCCAGTGGTGCAATTGCATATACAAACAAATCTGATATTTTCCTTCCTTTTAAAAGCTTATCTGAAAAGAATAAGGGGCCGTTTACACAGCAATGGACAAATACCGGTTGGTTTGTGTGCCGTGCACCACGCTGCGGGGGGAGGGGGGGATGAGCGGAGAAAAGCCCTCCCCCTTCACATTCACTTACACATATTTAGTCCGAAAACCGGACGGAAGAATGTGCACGCTGAATGCTCTTCGGGCGGCCCGCGGGCGGAAAAACCGCGCATTGGGGACTCTTGCACGGGTTTTCTATAGGAGCCCATTGTGCTCGTTTGCGGCCGGTTTTTCAGACGGTCTACAAAACCGCAAACCATTTGAAAAACCGGATGCAAACCCGTGCCGTGGGGACATGGCCTTAAAGCCTGGACGTGATTGGTGGCTATGGGGAGGTGGTCATGGGTTTTGTCTGCACAAGGTTTTCTACATGAGGCGTTGGGTCGAGACCTTTCTTAAGTCAGAGCGACCTATTGTTATCAGTAGTTACCTTGTCTGACAGATAAATGATTCATCGACTTGGTTACTCAAACATTTCATGAGTATCAAAGGGACAAACTTCATGTGTGTCTATACTGGAGAGGGGAGAAAGTTCATTTGTTGGATGGGTTACACTTTTACCTCATGAGCTTGTGTTATAGATAGGCCTGGATGCACAAACTTAAAGGGGTTGTCTCGTTACAACAGTTGACAATGTTTTCTACTGGTTGCCAAATAGAGCTTGTGAAATGGGGGGGCGTGTTTCTCCTCCCAGCAGGGAGTATCTTCTCTCTCTGCAGCCACGCCCCACACTGTGCACGTGAGATTCGTTCTGTGTGAGCTGGGGGAAGAGAGAGATTCTCAGCTCATTGAAATCATTGGAAGTGAAAAGTGTAACTCGATGGTGTATATCTCAATTTCTCGCTCTCTCTACTTACTTTGTAACTAGATCGGGCATTTTGACATTCAGGGCTCTATGAAAGATGGGTGATTTTTTTTTTTTTTTCTCTCCTGTCTCTCTCACACAGTGATATATCCTGCAGATTATTACACCTCTGACCTCTACAGATCTGCAGAACAAAACTATGTGCTTTACCTGTTTGTGTTTACATGGGATTGCACATCTGTATCACAAGTGGTTTACGTGGGAACTTGCGTCTGTCTCACAAAAGTTTTTTTTTTTTTTTTTTTTTTTAATGGGGGGACTGCCAGTAAGTGTGTTTTTCTCTCATGCTTTTTTACAGGGGATGAACTTTTTAATGGAAATGCATGTACGCTGTGTTCTGTGATTTACGTAAAAAAAAGTGATTTACGGGGGACTGCAATCGTACAATTGTTTTATGTGGGTATGCGCAGAAGCTGTGTTTTCTGTAGAAATTTTTGTAGGGGAATAATTTGATGGGACTGCGGAGTTCTCTTTCTGTTTTATGGGGGATGCTTTTGGTTTTCGTGGGTCTCCGATGTAAAACTGCACACTTACAGGGGGACGCTGTGTTTCTCTCGCTCCATCCGTGACCGGGGGCGTACAGATGCTCGCCCAACAGCCCCTAACACGACGGGGCCAAAAACGGTTGTTTTAAGACAAATAAGAGACCATTCTCTTAAACCATAGCACTTTGCAAAGGGTGACCAGGGCAAAATTGCTTAAAAATTTTTTGGCCCCCCTCATTTTAAACTATGATTTTGTTGTAAAAAAACCCCACCCCTTTAAATTTTTTACCAGTAAAATTAAACGGTGGATCAAGGCCCCCCGATTCCAACCCTGAGGAAAAAAATGAGGACAGTGTCAGACTGGGGTGTTTGGGGCCCACCACTGGGGTTGATTCTTGGGGTCTATTTTACACCTACTGTTCATGATTGCATGTACTGCACATGACGCTTACACTCTGCCTTGTGCTTGCTGCCTTCCTTTCTCTCTTTGGAAAGCAATCCCATGCCCAGAAGCCCATAATGCCAAAGGCCCACCATCCCCAGGGGCCCATCGGGGGGGTTTCCTCTGCTCCCCTGTGGGCCAGTCCGAGGCTGAATGACGACCAACCAATACTGGATCATCCCTCATAAAAAGGTTCCCATAGTAGGTACATAGTCGACTTTAATGGTAGATATATTCATGGACAACTATGAAGGGTATAAAAGGTGAAAAAGACAGCAGAACTGAGACAATACTAATTTGATGAGCTCCATGACTCTATTAAGGTTTTGTCGGCAAGTAAACAGTGATGCGACCATAGGACTTTTTATATAGCCATTTCACATTCATTTGCAGGGAGTATGATGGTCAATATTGCTTGAAATCTGCAGGGTTGCGATGTGCCGTAAATAGTTCCAGTAATTATATTGACGTTAGATGCTGTTATGGAGATATTTAATACCCATATTTGTAGAGTGACACACTTCAAAGGGGTTTTGCCACGAATAGTAAAATTGACGTGGGTAGTTTTTAAATTAAAATAAAATCTAAATAATAAACATTTTCTACCATTCATCATCATAAATAATTCTGGGGACCGTTTGGTTGTAGCTGCTTCTTTAGTTAGAGCAATTGTTTCAGACAGCTCGTCTCCAGGATACGGACCTGGGCTGAAGCTCCTAAATCCTGAGTCGCAAATGCTCAGACTTTCGCATTCTCTCTACTCTCAGGAAGCTTACTGAATGTTCAAACCCAGGAGCTGTAATTCTACTACCCGTCCTCAGTGCATCCTTAGTAATTAGTCAAACAATTGCAAATAAATTAAAAAAAAGAAACCTCCAAGTGAGGTCTGTGCATTGATGAAGAGACTATAAAATCCATAGGTTTGGTTCCTGAAGGGATTTAAACCAAGGACCCTTGTGCTGTGAGGCAAAAGTTTTACCTCTGAGCCACATTGTAGTCAAAGAAAGGTCTGTTTATGTAAAGCTGTGAGTAGTTACAGAGGAAAGGCCTGGTGATGTCATCCTGCTGGGTCACATGATATGCAAATTCAACGAAATCGCAACAAGCCCCTTCTGAAGCACAGACAGAGCTGAAGAGTGGAGGCCATGAAATTGAGATCGTGGCAAACCCCTTTAACTCTTCCATGTAGTGAATTTATATCTTTGAGTTCTTTGGGTTGTGTTTTTTTTGTTCAGGCAAGTGCAAGTGTGTGATGTGTGTGTGTGTGTTGTGATGTGATTGTGTGTAAATCAAAAAATGAAACAGCAGGCAATTCGTAGGATCTAATCCTGATGGAAAGCGGTGCAGTGAAGAGTAATAAAAGTTGGGAAAAAAACAGTTTTAATACAGTTACAATAAAGAAAGTTATTCGTAGCACTCTTCCAGGTGAAAAAGAAAAAACAGTTTTTTTCCAATTTTCACATAATTAACCATTATTACAAATACAATGTAATACAAAGCATAATACAAAAAATCCAAATGTATCACACTGTATTTGTAATAATAGTTAATTATTTGGCAATTGTTTGCTCTATACGTTCTGATGAAACTGCAATTTTTGGTCACTTGAAAGCGGCTCCGTGAGGGAGCCGAAACGTCGGTGTATGCATGTGGAAATAAACTGTTTTTTCTTTTTCACCTGGAAGAGTTCTACGAAGAACTTTCTTTATTATAAATAAATAAAATTATATATATTTTGTGTATCAATTTGAATTGGGATTTAAACAGTCCTCCTCATCCTGCTGTTGACATTTTGGCATCATGAGACCAAGACAGCCACCTTACAATTGATCAACAGTACCTCGCCATTGTGTGGCTTTAAGCAGGAAGCTCTCAGACGGAAGTGACCACTGAGCTTAGAGTGTCACAGAGAGTCATCAGTGTTGCCTTGATCTCATGATGCCAAAATGTCAACAGCAGGATGAAGAGGACTGTTCAAATCCCAATTCAAATGGATCCCCTACATTTATTGGGCAAAATGGGGATCAAACACCTGTTGGAAACTTTGCCACTAAGCCCTTTTAGAGATCAAACAATGTATGATGGACTCATTTAGTTCATTTTAAAAAAACTTCAAGAAATTTTATGTTCATCCTGAAACTTCAACCCAAAGCCAAATATCCGTGACTTTTTGTGTGTAAAAAAATAAAATAAAAATAAAAATATATATATATATAGTTTATATCATATAGAAAATAAAAATATTATTCTTTCTCTGTAATCTGCGCCACTATTTAGTCTCTCACCGCATAACATTTTGATTAAATCTATGTATAGTTATATATTGTATTTTATGCTGACTCTTAGCCCTGCTTGCGCTCTGTGGCTTGTAGCTGTCTGTACGGGAATAATAGGAATGCTTACTGTTTCCATACACACGGCTTGTTTGAGCTTTTTAGCTTTGGAGATTGTTCACTCTTTGCTGAACTTGGCTGAGCGTTGAGCTTCACTAGTATTTACCCTTCCATTCATTTCTATGGCGTGTGCTTCCACGTGGAGGAGGTGGTTCTGGAAATACTTCTACCATGTGATGAAATGCACATCCTGACATAGGGATTATGTTGTAACAGGACTGTAGTAGAACACACAAAAGACCAGGGTTTAAAACGGGCCACGTTCAGGTGGATTAGTTTTTGGTGCAGGTTCCATGTAGTACATTATGTGACCGGGGTTTCCAAAGTTTGAGGACATTGTGTAGATTTTCGTAACGAGCAGCTTGCAGATTTGCTGCACATTTTCACTGCTGCGTTCACCCTTCTAATGTCATGGAAATGTGTATTTGTAACACATATGGGTTATGCTACAGTCTTTCTGTGCACATTCCAAAAACAGTAGCACACTATCAACTAAAGATACTATCAAAGGGGACATAGGAATTTTTGGAAAAAGCATTTCTGCTACCTAGGATACATGAGAATTTTTTTGAGATTCTTAGTTCACATTTTTGATCAAAACTGCTTAAGCCACCTCCGAACTTCAACGGGATCTCAAGGCAGGTGGTCCTACACTATTTTGTTACCTCTCATTTGGGGTCTGTTCAGACCTCCATACTGAAGGGAGTGAAAGCACCAGCTTCCAAGTACATTGCATTGGTTTAAAAACCTGTGAAGGTGGGTGGAGTGCAAAAAAACAAAATGGAGGCAGCCGCTCCTCCATACACAAGCTAGAAACAATATATGGTTTTGCACATCAAAAAAACGTTAGTTTTTCTGTGCGGCCTGAAGTCCCCCTGATCACTGATTGATGAAAAGTTACTGAAGTGATAATTAGGCTGAGACCCAACGTTGCTGATCCTTTCTACATTTGTATTCAGGGCTGTGGAGTCGGCAAGCCGAAGCCCCGACTCCACCTCCTCAATTTCCCAAACCCCCCGACTCCCTCAAAACACGCGCATGTTTAAGTGATAACTTTACTGTAGTAAAATGTAACATCAGGCTGTTATCACCTTATGATTACAATAATCAAGCTATTTTAGGTAAACAGACACTGACAAGCAAAAGGTAAACAATGTTTTGATCTTTTGAACACTTGTGGGTAAACATTGAAGAAAAAATCTGTATTTGTAATCCAAGTCCAGGTCAGCACAAACCAACATTGGTAATGTGTAGAAGAGACCTGGGATCAGATTTGGTCAAGATGTCATATGAATTGTGGGATCCAGAGCCGCCCAGAAGGATTCAGCAGTATTGAAAACACCAACAGGTGGATTTCCCCCAAATACTAACAAAATACTAAAAATTAACACTTTGATTTTTAGGAGCAAAACTGTAATCTTAAGCAGCATGCTAAATACTTGCAAGTCAAATTTATGTATAAAGATAGTAAAATCACTGTATATAAAATTATACAGTAGCCTCATGTACAAAGTGCTGTAGTGGTAGGTAGGATATGGAGTCCCTGAAAGTCACAAGTTCAAAACATTGTTACCATTTTGCTTGTTCATTCAAAATAATATTTTATTGGATATGACTTTAGGACACAAAACAATTGTAAATATACCAAAACCCTGCGGAACATTTGTGGAGTCTCTGAATTTGTTCTGAAAAATAGCCCAATCACCTTCATCAGATCCTGCATACAAGATCTCACATCTGATCTCATTATTTCCAGCTAGAGAACGGCCTCTCTACAAAAAACACAACTCTCCCCCTAACTTGGGGGCAAAGCGTTGACCACAGGGAAGGGTGCAACATTTCTCTATCAATGTCAGGGTATAAAGAAATTGCATCAGCCACAGTCAGTTTTTTAGATGAATGGTTGAACTCCCTTCTACTTCTTTGAAAAACGTGAAAAATTTTGCTGAAATCTGTTTGCCATGGAGCGGAAATCTTTTTTCCCTGGGGCAGTGCCTTAGCCTTGCCCATGTCATCAATTACACTCCTTATTGAGAGGCGAAGATATGGGAGCAGTAGCACTGGCCGGACCCAAATCCTCTTGCTCTTGCACTGATCGAACTAACTGGACAAACCTTATTATATATTTTGGGAGTCGGTCCCTTTTATGACGACTCCGACTCCTGCAAAATAGACTCCGACTCCACAGCCCTGTTTGTATTTGTGGCTGGATGTGTTGCATATGGACGACGTCATGGTTTTCATCCTTTGCATAGCAAGGGGCAAAACCAATGCTAAAAAATGAGCTACACTGTCACGATACAAGTTGACTACAGCTTGGAAGATCCAATGGCTAGGACTGTGCTTGAACACAGCGAGAAGGTCGGCAAGGGCAGACTGAACAAGGAATGCAGCAGAGATGTTAGACCTGGATCCTATGCAAAGTCAGGAAGGAGCAGCGGTTGAAAGACACTAGTTATTAGAAGTATGCATGGTAAACTTCAAAGGTGAGGAACTAACGGGAATGCAAGTTTCCAGGCCTAGAGGACTGCACAGCATGAGCTTAAACACAATACTCAAGCAATGAGTAACAGTGCTTGAGGAGTTTATATATGCTGACAAGCAGGAAACAGGAAACAATATGCACCCAGCTGAGACACGATCCACATTTGACTGAGCAACCTTAAGGGCAAACACTGAAAACAAGTTCCAAGTCATAGCAGGAGATTTTCTGACATTACTCCCACCTCAACAGCCGCCTCTGGACGATACCTACTCGTCCTCTCCGGATGTCTCCTGTAAATATGGTTTTATCAGTCTAGGAGCATTGATGTTACTCACTGTTCCCACGTAATTTTCTCGGTTCCCATAACCTGCCACTTAAAGAGGTATTGTAGCTGGTTTCGAAAATTCTTAGTCTAGAATTTTGCTCCAACAACAACTGTTCTTGCCCATCAATCTCCCACAGCATCAAGAGGAGAGAAACACGTCCTGGAAAGGTGATTGGGCACAGCAGGCATTAGTATAGACACATTGAACACAGCATGGATCTTCATCGATGATGGGAGCTTGAGCTGAACAGCTACTGGACTAATATCTTGATAATCCCTATACGCCCAACAAACTTCTGTCCTGAATTTTGGTGGAAGGTACTCTAAGTTTTCAAAATTTTCTGGTAGAAAGCCATACCTTATCCCCCACCTTCAAGTTGGTGCTGCCTACGGACGTCTCTATCTGCCATCTTTCTTGTAGTTTTCCTTGAGCCCTCTCTAGCGTTGTTCCTTTAGTAGTTGGTAAATTTGCTGTAAATGCAGAGATCCTTTCCGCCGCTAGCCTGGTATATTGTTGAACAGCAGGGAATTTAGGAAGAATACTTGGGATGGTATCCCAAATTTTTGCAAGAGAAGGGAGTCTGTTTGTGGAGGCATTTTGGGAATTGTTGTACGAAAATTCTGCCACAGGAGAAGCAGATCAACCCAGTCATTTTGTAGGTGGCAAAATATAGCATCGCAGGTACTGTTCCAGGGTCTGATTTGTGCGTTTCCAAGTCGTCCATTAGATTGTGGGTGGAGAGGCGGTTGGATAGTTGATATCGATTGACCATGCTTGAACAAAAACTCCGCCAAAATTTTGATGAAAATTTGCCCCACGACCTAGACAACCTCATCAGGGACTCCATGAAGAGCGAAACACATTCTAAGTATGAGATCCGCAGTGTCTTCAGCAGAGGGTAGGCGATACATGGAATGAAAATGTGCAGCCTTGGTGAGGAGATAGGACACTTGGCCGATCTATAGAATTCCAGATTACGGTGCTCAGTAAGCACAGATTATTTTGCTTTGAGGTTCCTTGAATATGCTGTCTCCATTCCTTAAAGGCTGCAACAATAGCTAACAGTTCTTTATTCCTCCACATCAGAATTCTTCTCAGCAGATGAATAAACGTCGGGAGAAAAATGCCACAAGGATGCAATAGACTCTGTCTCCCGTTCTCTGAGACAGAATAATGCCCCCCCCACAGCACAGTCTGAAAACATCCACTTCCACAATGAAGGCGAAGTTCTGGTCAGGAGAACTAATACATGGGCTGTATTGAACTTTGCACTTTAGAAGAGAGAAGGATTCTTGTGCTTGAGAGACCAAACAAAAGCATTTTCTTCTTATTCAACTGTGTGATGGGAAGAAATTATTTCCGATAAAATTCTTGATGAAGCGTCAATAGAAGTTGCAAAACCAAAACGTATGGACATCTTTTATGTTTCTGGGGGAGGCCAGTCTATTAATTGCTTTGATCTTACTAGATCCATCTGTAGACCATGAGGTGAAATTATATACCAAGGAATGGATCTTGGTCTGATGAAATCCATTTATCAATCTTAATCGTAGATGTGGTTCTCTCTTAGACTCTCCAGAACAACCTTGACGATGTCTCGGTGTTCATCCATTGAGTTGGGAGAAAGATCAGGATATCGTCCCAGATAGATGACAATGAACCGGTCCAAGATGTCTCTGAAGATGTCATTGACAGATGTTGAAAGGTGGCAGGGGCATTAAAAAGGCCAAAAGGCATTAACACAATATTCAAAGTGTCCGTAACGTGACTAAAAAGCCGTCTATCTCATTCATCTCCTATCTGATACGACGCGAAAGTTATAGCGCCTGTCACGATACTAGTGGATACAGCAGGAATCCCAATGCAGGAACTGGCTTGAACACAGCGAAGGCCAATGCAGACTGGAACAGGAAGCTACAGAGATTGTAGACAGGATCCAGGCAAAGTCAGGAGGAGCACAGTTTTGAATGACACGTAGGTAGTAGAAGTTTGCAGGGTAAACCGCACAGGGTGAGGAACTACGGAATGCATTCCAGGCTAGAGGACTGCACAGCAGAGCTTACACACAATACTCAAGCAATGAGTAACAGGCTTGATGAGTTTATATATGCTGACAAACAGAAACAGGAAAACAAGATGGCACCCAGCTGAGACACGATCCACATCTTGACTGTGAGGCATACTTAAGGGCAAACACAGTAAACAAATTCCAATTCATAGCAGGAGACTCCTGACATACACTTCTGTAACACGTGTATGGGATTATGAAGATCCCATTCACCTCTAATGTACTGTCATCGCTGGGGATTTTCAACAATTTCCACCACATCTGAATTTGATCTTATTCAGGACACCTCTGCTACTAAGGAAAATGTCATAGTGCAAGAGGGAAACTTACACGGATAAAAAAGAAAAACCAATCTTGTTCAATATAACAATACAAATATGAACATGTTAGGGTCCGTCCACACGGCTCTAGTTTTCAGTCAGAACTTCAGGATTCGAAAACCATCTGTAAATCGACTGTTAACCCTCCTGATAGGCTTTAAAGGGAACCTGTCACATAGTTATGCTCCCTTGCTGAATGCAGAAGAACTAGTGTCCAGACTCTGTTTTCCAGCCGCTGTGTCCTTTATTCTGTAATGCTCAAATCTTATGAGCAGGTGTTAACTCCCGCCCACCAAAGTCGGTCCAGCCCACTGACTAGTTTATCATCATGTTCCAACCTATTCCAAAGGAAAATATGTGATTATTAGTGTGAGGTGAGGCAGGCTAACCACAGATGGGCGGGGTTTTGAAACAAAACTAACACTTTTTTTTTTTTTTACTCTTTTCTGGCTTGTAATAACTGCAATTTGAGCTGGGGGGGGGGGGGGGGGTGGGGGGGGGAGGGGGGGGGGGGGGGGGTGGGAGAGAGGGGGGTGGGGGGGGGGGGGGGTGGCGGTCGGGGGGGTGAGGGGGGGGGGGGGGGGGAAACTACTGCAGCTTACAGAATAAGACACAGCGCTGGAAGCAGCAGTCTGACGACTGGCTTTGTGGGCCTGTTCCTCGAGGAGGCAATAGGGGTCATAATGCTATGTGACAGTTACACTTAATGTGTGAAAGAGAGGTAAATATAGGACCGGGTCTGGACTCCCCAGTCCCGTGGTCTTGCGTTCATATATATAATAAATCCTTTCTTTATCGCCACAATTCTCCATAAGTTAGATCATGAGTTCGTTTGTTTGGTGGTGTTTCGTATACATTCCCCAGCACGCAGCTCCTCCCAAATCAATCCCATTCTCCTCCTATTCCCCCCCCTAGCCGCCCCCCCCCCCTAGTGGTTGTATTCCCCCACACGCGCTATACTGCAGCCGAAGCTCTCCCGGTTGCGATCATCTAATTTACCTATACATATATTCCGTCTCCGATAGTGACAGACCACGGAATGACAAAATCAATAAAACCTACAAATAATGAAATGAGGACAAAGAAACCAGCACTATTAAGACGCCCCCGCCTACAACATGTTTATGCAGTTGCGCAGTGCCCCTGTCAAATAGCTCCATATCCCTGAGCCCGTTTTTTTACGGATAATACGATATTTTGGGTGCTACATGCAGTGCAGCGACCTAAGTGAATGCTATATGGCACCGTTTCCTCACTTCCGGACAAGGCCACATACAGCGAGATTGGCAAGGTTCCAATAGCAACGGACAATGGGAGGATGTCAGGACCCCTTGGGCTGCCAAAATCTACGACAATTCGTACGGGGCCTCGTGACACTGGGTGACGGCTTATTTTCTGGGCACGGATTTCAGCCCAATTGCGCTCGCGTATTGCACTGCAGTATGGGAAGAAATCCCCGCTCCAGCCATTACAAGAAATCCCCATTTTCAAAGAACTACGGATTGCCGTCTATCCTGCCCCTGCGGCGAATGCCGCCGTGCGGGGGCGAAAGTGAAAACATCTTCATTAGTTCCCGGAGGGATACCGCGCCGTGAATGAGCGTCTTATGTGGGGGCCGCGAGCTGCCGGCGCCCCCGGCCCTGTACACACGCTGTAGTAGAATTGCTTGCGCAAAATCCGTCCGCACAATATACGCCCGATGGTAGGTTACGGGCCATGTTTACACATCTGCCTAAGACACTTCCTGCCGCCATGTGTAGAAGTAGCAAGACAGGCTGTGGAGGTTCGAGTCGGTCAAACAAATTGGACCGACTCCCAAAATAAATACAAAATTTGGTCGAGATTCGTTCGATGCCAAGAGCAAGAGGGAATTGGTCGGGGCCAGTGCTACTTCTCCCATATCTTCAGCATATCACCATGATGTAGAGTAATTGAATTAGACATGGATCAGCAAATCGCTGCCCCAGGGGAAAAGATACTGCCTCGACCGAGGTCAAACAGGGATTTCAGCAAAATGTTTCACCTGCTTTCAAAGAAGTAGAAGAGTTAAACCTTTCCCAATAACTGACTGTGGCTGAGGCAATTCCTTTTATACCCTGACATTGTTAGAGATGTTGCCCCTGTGGTCACCCTTTGCCCCCCACCCAATTAGTGAAAGAGAGGCCGTTCTCCAGCCGGGAAATGAGATCAGATGTGAGGTCATGTATAGGATTGATGGAGGCAATACTTTTCTCAGAACAAATTCAGAGACTCCACAAATGTTCCTGCAGTGTTTTGCATATTTTCAATTTTTTTGTGTTCTAAAGTTATATCCAATAAATATATTTTACACTGACAAGCAAATGGTAAACATTGTTTTGAACTTGTGACTTTCAGGCTCCATATCTCACCTTCCACTACAAGCAGGTTTTCATCAACTCCGGCCCTTTTCAAAACCCACCATCGGGTCTGTTTTCGGATCTTCCACAGAATGCACTGGCCTTAATGATATCAATTTTGAAATTTGCTTGGAATCTTGAAAACTTGGACTGTTGTGGGTCTTTGAGTGCTGGAGTAGAAACACTGCACTACGGCTTTGTACATGAGGCTACTGTAATTTTTTTTACAGCCCATCTTCCTAATTTATAAAATAAATTGACTTGCATATTTGCATTGCTTAGTTTTCAGATTTTTTCCTTAATGATTGTTATGTTTTGCTCCTAAAACAAAATTTTAAATTTTTATTTTTTTTTTAGTATTTGTGAAATCCCCTTTTTTTTTTTGCTTGCCGACTCCTTTGGGCTCTGGATCGATTCAAGCATATCTTGACAAAAAATTGATCCCGATCTTTTCACACATTCCCAATGTTGGTGCAGCGGGACTTGGATAAAATACAGTTTTTTTTTTTTTTTTAACTCTACCAAAAAGGTTAAAAGTTTAAAAACATTTTTATTTTTGCTTGTCAGTGTTTGTTTTCCAAAAACTTGATTATTGCATCTAAGGGGACAGGTGACTGCAAAAATTTTTACAGTTTCTACCTATTCAAAAATAAAAGGTTTATCATTTTAGGTGGGTGGGGGGTAGCCTCAGGTGGGGGGGGCATGAAAACTGACTTTTTTAAATGACTTTTTTTTCTGGCTAACAAAAGCCAGATTTAAAACCCTTAATCTCTAAAATGCAGCATCTTAGAGGATAAGGGACACGCGCTGGGAAACAGAGGTCTGACCTAGCTTGTGCTGCCCTCATGAAAGGGGGCATAACCTTGGGGCTGGTTCCCTTTAAAATAGACATCGTAAACGTGTTGTGTCCCTGGCCTTACCTGTGCAGTATAATTGCCCCTGGCCTGGATTGCTGACTAGGTGTGGGATTATTGTTACTTGAAATGTGAGCTAGAGTAGATGTAAATACAGGCTTGTCACCCTCCTCTAATAACAAGCTATTACGTGTGTCAGGAAGCTGTAACGTAAGCCTTGACAGAGGTGATTTATAAAGGAATTCTGCTTTTTATCATTCTCCTAGGTGTGTTCTCCATTTCCTTACTTATGCTCCAGATTACATGAGCAATGACTCCAGTTCTTGTGACTCTTGGGTCGGGACCGCTGTAAAGGTTTTATCCCAGTGGTTGAGGCTTAGCTGAGCTGTGACTACATTCTGGTGTATAAACCTACATACTGCCCCAGAATCTAGAGAGGAGCTGAGCTCTGTGATATATAGGGTTATATGATACAGGAAGAGAAGCTGAGCTCTGTGATATATAGGGTTATATGATAGCGGAGAGAAGCTGAGCTCTGTGCTATATAGGGTTATATGATGGAGGGGAGGAGCGAGCTCTGTGATTATAGGGTTATATGATAGGGGGGAGGGCTGAGCCTTTATTATAGGGTTTATGATAGGGAGAGAAGCTGAGCTCGGTTATATGGGGCTTATATAATTACGGAGAGGAGTGAGCTCTGTGATATATGGGGTTATATGAAAGGGGGAAAAAGTGAGTCCGTGGTATATGGGTTATTAATACGGAGAGGAGTGAGCTCTGTGATATATAGGGTTATATATAGAGGGGAGGAGCTGAGCTCGTGATAAAAAGGGTTATATGTAGAGAAAAGGAAAAGCTGAGCTCTTGATATAGGGTTATATGATAGGGGGAGGAGCTGAGCTCTGTGATATTTAGGGTTTATATATAGGGAGAGGGTAAAGCTCTGTGTATTAGGGTTATATGATAGGGGGAGAAGCTGAGCTCTGAATATTGGATTATATGATAAGGAGAGAAGCTGAGCTTGTGATAAATGTTATTATAGGGGAGGAAGCGACTTGTGATATATAGGTTTATATGAAGGGAGAGGAGTGAGCTCTGTGATATACAGGGTTTATGATGTAGGTGGAGCTCTGTGAAAAGGGTTATTTGATAGAGGGGGGGACTGGCTCTGATATTTTAGGGTTATATGATGAGGAGAGGAGCTGAGTCTGTGTTATGGGTTTTAGATAGGGGAAAGAAAAGCTGGTTTGTGTTTATTGGGGTTATATGATAGAGGGAGAGAAGCTGCCTACATAAAGCATTTGACAGTTTTTTTCCTGCATCAGTGTGTATGCAGAGCAAACGGTCAATCGGTGTATGTGGGTGGGTAAAGCAGGACTCTTACTTTCTTAACCACTTCCCCGAACGCTGAAAATTTAAAAGGGGGATGTATCGCTTTTTTAGTTCGGCTGATTCACACGCTCTGCTTCTCAACTTAGAATGGGGGGTTTTTCCCCTCCCGGCGGGGTAAAAACCCCCCCTTTCCTTCACAGTGGATATTTGTTAGTTGAACCCGCTTTCTATGAAGGGCACGATCTCCTTTCATGAGGAGAGGCGGGTTCGACACAAAATTTGTGCTGTTTCCTGATTTGGAAGCCCTGCGGTTTTTGTTTCTTCTGGTGTGCAGAGTGAAAATTGGGGGCCCCTTACTTTGAGTGAAAGGCAGAAATGAAAGACCGTGAATACAGCTGACCGGGGGCTAAACAGAATGTAAATGACTCTCAGCTTAAATCCCGGG
Source organism: Phyllomedusa bahiana (assembly GCA_025379985.1). Taxonomy (NCBI): domain Eukaryota; kingdom Metazoa; phylum Chordata; class Amphibia; order Anura; family Hylidae; genus Phyllomedusa; species Phyllomedusa bahiana. The sequence continues at coordinate 7,477 of JAODAL010024762.1, read as the reverse complement.
GAGGAGGGACCCGCCGCACTGGATATCATTAAACAAAAACGAAAAAAGGGGAAAAACGGGGAAATACAAAAAGTTTTTGCTAAGACATCTAATTTCAAATTTGCTTGTTTTCACTGCCCCCTTTCTCAAACCATTTAATAAATGTTACAACCCCTTTAAATGCCCCGAATTTTTTTTTTAGTCTTTGCCTCCTTGCGTTTCAACGTTGAAATTTTTTTTTTTTTTTTTAAATGATGAGTTTTGAGACCTCATTTTATACGAGACATGTTGTAGTTCTTGGTGTAATAGTTTAAGTTAAATTATAAATAATTGCAGAATTGTTTTTTTTTTTGTTTTTTTTTCAGATTTCACACTTGTTAGATTAATTCTACAGGTTGTTACGATCATGTGGATACCTAATTTTGTGTAGGTCTTTTTGTGTTTGTAATATATGCAAAATTATTTTTTATTAAATATTTTTATTTTATTTATCTTTTTATTCATTTTATTTTACACTTTTTTTCTGTTTTTTTTTTTTTATCTCCTGAAGTAAACGGTTTTACTTTTTTTTTGGTTTTACACTTAGTAATGTATTAGCATATTCATATATGCTATTAAATACATTATAATCTGTGTCAGTCTGACACAGGGGAGTATCAGGACAGCAACACAGTCTGCCCCTGGGCCTTTGGCTTGATACACAGTGAGCCCGGGGCTAAATAGGTCCCCCGGGGGATGTGCAGCCGTTCCCCAGGCTCTTCGGGTCAAGGGTGTTCCGATCACCCGACAGAGCGGGAAACCCCTTTGATTGTCTGTGGGGGATTTCTGCCCCAATCAAAAAGGGGTTAAAAACCGGGGGCGGGGGGTTTCCCCCACTACCTGGTGCTCGTAGGAGCTGTGCTGGGACCAGTACTGTGTAGTACAGCCCCAATCTCGGCGCTGTTGCGGCGCCCGAAGCCGCAAACTCCACTGTCTGCAGCGACGTCTAAAGTCGGCGGGTGGTCGTTCAGGAGTTATGGAATCTGTTTAGTATTTTTTCTCTGCTTTATACTCAAAAATTCTGCTTAAAATGATATAACCCTATCAGAGCGCAGCTTCTCTCATCTTTGATATAATTCTATATATGTGGTTTCTGATGGTGCGTGATAATTTTCATACTGATAAGGAGATGCACTTTGTATAACTACAGGCGCCTTATTATCATACTTGCCAACTTTTGAAAGTGGGAGATTGAAATGGGTGGCGCGCGTAGCAAAAAATTTGCATGATCACACCCATCTTGTTGGTGTGCCACGCCCCTTCAAAAAGCCACACCCACTCCATCTAACTGCATAACAGCTCTGGAAGAAAGCCAGGTTGTTGCCTCCACTAGCCAGTTAGTGCCTTCTATAGCCAGGTAGTAGCCCCCTTTTTCCAGGTAATAGCCCCCTTTACACAGGTAGTGCCGCTTATAGCCAGGTAATGGCCCCCTTTATCCAGGTAATGGCCCCCTAGGGGCCAGGTAGAGGCCCACTAGGGGCCAGGTAGTGCCCCTATAGCTAATAAAACTACTTGCCTCACTAGGTTCCCTGTGTGTCCAGCTCCGGGGATCTCCTGGGCCGACAGAGGCTGCCGATCAAGGAGACTCCTCATCGCAGGAGATGTGAGTACATCCGTGCGTTACACTCCCTGCGACGACGAATTCTATGTACAGTGCACACTGGGCGCTGTACCTACATGGGAGAAGGGAGGAGGGGAACGACCCCTCCTGCCTTCTCCCTGTACAGGCAGCTGCACGGAGCGTGCAGCTGCTGACTGGTACTGTGCGGGTGAGAGGGGCGGGCGCCCACCTCACCCGCCTGTAGGAACAGCCCTGGTGGCACCAGAGCAGCGTCCTGATGCTACTCCGGTGCCGTGGTTATTTAAAGAACCCCCGCTGGCTGCGGGAGGTTCGCCGACTCCTCCGGGGGGCGGGAGGTGACCCCCAGTAGTGGAAACCCCCCCCGCCCAAATCGGGAGAGTTGGCATGTATGCTTATTTAAAGTAATATTTCAGCAGCAGTGCAGGACCTGTAGTACCGCATTGTATTGTAGAGAGGCGCTACTAGACCACCAATCACTGCATGCACCTCCCTAATACATGTAAGAGGGAGTTAAAAGGACATGTAGTACCGCCACTGTTCTGTAGAGAGGTGCTATAGACCACCAAACACTGCATGCACCCACTAATACATGTAAGAGCAGTACAGGACATTTAGTACGCACCCGTACTGTAAGAGGCTACTAGACCACCAATCACTGCATCGACCTCACTTACATGTAAGAGCAGTACAGGACATGTAGTAAAACCCCACTGTACTGTAGAGAGGCGCTACTAGACCGCCAATCACTGCATGCACCTCACTAATACATGTAAGAGCAGTACAGGACATGTAGTATCACACTGTACTGTAGAAAGGAGCTACTAGACCGCCAATCACTGCATTAATAAAGGGATTTTACAAGTAAAATGTTCATGATAATTGGTTGGATCTTCCATCAATCACATGAGCCTTGAACGTTGTATGCAGGGCCGGGACAAGGCATTTTGGTGCCCTAGGCGAGTACAGCCAATGGTGCCCCCCCCCTCGCTCTCAAAAAAAAACACCCCCCCCCCACACACACACACTAATTCCTCTCACCCCTGCCCAGGTCCTGCCCACTTTTTTTCTGCAATCCACTTTGCTCCCCCCATCTCTCAGCAGCACTGCAAAATGAATCCCCCTACAATTTCATTTAAAAATGCCCCCTCCATATGAAAATTCCCAAAATAACGTCACTAAAATAATCCACCGTACATGGAGAAAATCTCAGACAAATGATTTTTACTAAAAACATCCTACAAAACCCAAAGCCAAAAAACTATTACTACTTAAGGTCAAATTCTGCCAACCCTGACCGAACCAACCCCCATGTGACTATCAGCGTACGGGGCTCTGAAGACAAAAACCACCCCCATACAGTGTTTTTTTGGGGTAGATCTGTTGTTTGCGCTCTGCAGAAATATAAGTGTTTTCACTGCGTTAATTTAGTGACTCACGGAGACATCTTTCTGATCGTGTCTTTTCACGTTCCCCTTTTTTTCTCCATGGGTTTCACCTTCATGCTGTTTGCCCCCGGCCAAGACTCGTCCCGGGGATTTGGACAAAATTTTCTTAGTTTCCCTCATTTTTCCGTAACCCTTAATTATAGGTAATAAGTCCCTTATCAGCAGGATATAGATATCCCTCTCGTCAGGGGGGTTATAGTATTGTCCCTTTAGCGGGGGGGTATAAAAATATAGGGGAAATCAGGGAGGTATATAGCTAGGGGCTCAGGCAAAAAATAGCTGGGGTCAGGGGGCGTATGGGGGCTCGGCGGCGTATGGGGGTCAGGCGGCGTATGGGGGCTCAGGCGGGGGCTATGGGGGCTCGGCGGGCCCCGTTATGGGGGCTCGGGGCAGGCGTACGGGGGGTTAGGAGGCGTAGGGGGGCCTCAGGCAGGCGTCGGGGGGCCTCGGGCGGGCTACGGGGGCCTCGGGCGGCTAGGGGGGCCTCGGGCAGGCGTACGGGGGCCTAGGCAGGCGTACGGGGGCCGCAGGCGGCGTCGGGGGCCTCAGGCAGGCGACGGGGGCCTAGGCGGGTTACGGGGGCCCCCAGGCAGGCGTGGGGGGGCCTAGGCAGGGTCGGGGGCCCAGGCAGGTACGGGGGCCGCAGGCAGGCGTACGGGGGGCCCAGCAGGCGCGGGGGGGCCGCAGGGAGGCGTAGGGGGGCCCAGGCAGGCGTACGGGGGCCGAGGCAGGCAAAAGGGGGCCCGGCAGGCGGGCATTAAGGGGCCACAGGCAGATTAGGTGGCCGCAGGCGGGGCACTTGAAAACAAAAACATTAATATTACCCAATTCCCGGGCGCCGCTCCTTTTTGCCCCTCCTTCAGCCGGCGCTCCTCCGGCAGCTCCTCGGGCGCACGGCCTGTGACCCTGTGCGCCCGGGGGAGGCAGCGCGCGATGACATCACGTCTTTGCGACGCTGCCAGTGGGGCACGGGCCCCCGGGGCGGGGCCTCAGGTATGAGGACCCGGCGGCCCCGCTGTGTGGGCCCTGCAGCGATCCTCCGGGGGGGGGCCCCACCGTTGGGGGGCAGGGGGCGCTTGTCTCTGCTCCGCAGAAGGGGGTCACAGAGACCGCGGCGCTTCAGGCCCAGGGCAGGGGCCTGGGGCCGGCGAGGGTCGGGGCCCTGAGGGGCCCCTAGGGTAGGCTGAGGTAGGGCCCCAGGGGCGTCGCCTCCCTTGGCCCTTTTCCCGTCGCCCCGGCCCCTGGTTTAGACAAATCTGATTTCGGGTTTTGCAATTCCTGGGGAAAGGGACCATCTTTTTGGGTGAAAATATTGCATCCTAAGGCCATTGTAACTTGAGTGACAAGTGTGAACCCAGCCTTAGAAAAGTATTTAGGTTAAAACTGAATAAAATCTCGTTTTGAAGGGGATTAACTAATTAGTACTGAGTTTTCAGTGAGCTATGCCTTTATCACATAGTTGCCAACTTTTGAAAATTAAAAAGCAGGAGACTTTAGCGGGCGGGGCGCTATGGCGCCGCTCAAAAATTTGCATGGCCACGCCCATTTGTCGATGCCCGCCCCTTTTAAAAGCCCCCCCCCCCTCCACCTAAAATGCTAACGGCTTTGGAAGAAAGCCAGGTAGATGCCCTTATAGCCGGTAGTAAAAACCCCCCATAACAGTAGTGCCCCTTTCAGGCAGTAGACCCCTTGTAGCCAAGTGAGTCCCCCTCTGTTGCCCGGTAGATGCCCCCCTTGTTAGCCAGGTAGATGCCCCCCCTTGTTTGCCAGGTAGATGCCCCCCTTTGTTACCGGGGAGATGCCCCCCTTTGTTCCAGGGGAAAGCCCCCCTTTTGTTTGCCCGGTAGGGCCCCCTTTGTTAGCCCGGGAGGTGCCCCCCCCTTTTTTTCCGTAGTGCCCCCCCTTTGTTAGCCAGTAGTGCCCCCCTTTTTTAGCCGGTTTTGTGCCCCCTTTGTTAGCCAGGGATGCCCCCTTTGTTTGCCAGGGTTCCCCCCTTTGTTTGCCGGTAAAAGGCCCCCAATAAACTAAAAAAAATAAAATAATAAAATCCCCTTACCTCCCGGCCTGCTCCGGCCCCTCGGGGCGATTCCTCAGCGGCGCAGGGGGAAGTGAGAGCAGCCCCCCCGCGCGTCACTCCCCCACAGCCGCCGTCACTTCCCCCTGCGCCCCTGACCCGTATGTGCGGCGCCAACACCCGGCGCCGGACATCAGGGGGGGGAGGGGGGAGAGGAACGTCCTCCCGCCTCCCCCCTACACAGCGAGACTCCGGGCGGGTGGAGGGCGCAGCGGCCGCTTCACCCCCTTAGGGCGGGCCCCTCGGCGCCGAGAGCGCACTAGCGCTTTTCTCTGTCGCCGCGGCATTTAAAGAACCCCGCCCCGCAGGCGGCGGGGAGGGAAAGCCAACTCCCCCGGGAGGGCGGGAGGGGCCCCCAAATTGCGGGACCCCCCCGCCAAAAAAACGGGGGGTTTGGCATGTATGCTTTATAAAGCCGGAAAGTTTTGTCTGGTGCGGTGAGGGGACAACTTCCTTTTGGGGGGTTTTCCAATTAGTAATTCACGGGTTTCTGTAGGTGTGGCGGACCTCCGAGCACAGTCTTTCACATGGAGAGCAGTCTGTGTACATTTCTTGTTGTTTGCACTCTTCTAGGAATCCTTTTCAACGCATAAAAACAGGGTGTATGTAAAACTTGGGGTCTGAAATGAATACGGGTTTTTTACATTACATGGGTCCTTCTGGTAATTTCCCATGGCAGAGTTATGACATAGTAGCTGCTGCTATTGTGCCCCCTCAGCTGTTTTCAGTTCTTGACATACCAGGTCCCTGTCGTAAGAAATGGGAAATTCTAGCCAAAATTTGGAGGCTTGGAATGGGTGGGAGGGTGGGTGAATCCCCCGGGGGGCCCCCCCCGAGCCGCTGTGGGCCCGGAGGCAGTCCCGTCGCCCCCCGGGGGCCCCGGGCGCGTACCCCGGTCATGAACGCCGGCCCTGCGTCCGGGGCCCCCAAGAGACCGGGCCCGGTCGGGGACTAATGCCCCCGACTCCCGGGGCTCCAGGTGTCAGCGGGCACAGCACCACTAGCGCTGCGTTTCCGCTGATCTCCCGGCAGGCTAAAGGTGTTAGGCCTTCACCCTGCCGGGCGCCGGCCCCTACTGCTGACGTAGGTGGCGCGGTGCCGTCACAGCACCGCGCCGCGTGTGCAGGGCGGCAGGAGTCGGCGGGGAGATCGGAGTGGGCGCGAGGTCAGTGGCTGTTGGTGGTTGTTTTTTCACTACCTAAAGGGGCCCTGGCTACCTAAAAGGGGGGCACTGGCAAATTGAAGGGGGCCCTGGCTACGTAAAAGGGGGCACTGGCTCGTGAAGGGGGGCACGGGCTCGTGGAAGGGGCCCTGGCTACGTAGAAGGGGGGCCGTTTGTAAAGGGGGGCCCTGGCTACCTAAAAGGGGGGCCCTGGCTACCTAAAAGGGGGGCCCTGGCTCAGGGAAGGGGGGCCCTGACTACCTACAAACTAAAGGGGGCCCTGACTTTCTGCACACTAGCTAAAGGAGGCCCCTAACTGCCTGGTAATATAATTGAGAGAGCAGCAGTCCATAGTTGTAGCATTATCTCCAGGGGATTAGTCCTCTCCCCACCCTCCAACCCTTAGGAAAACTAGGCCTCTTTAAATTATGGCTTTGTACCCGCTCTCCCACCCCTGGGGAGTTTGTACAGAGGTGGGAATAGGTAAATAGATGCTGGAAAATTGAGGATTCTAAGATATTTGTGTGTAATTTCTGCAGGGATGAGCTGTGGCTGGGACAAGTCCTCATGGCGGTGTGGAACAGATGCAGAAGAAAAGGGAATAAGAAACAAAACTCTCAGATAGACTCTCCGGTTGAGTCCCTGTATGTCAGGGGTTGTTACTTCTATATTGGATCAGTGCTGTATCCACTGTAATGTGATGTGACCTGAGCTGGTGTCAGACCTCTATGTGGTCTCTATATGGCGGTGTTGTAGGTTATACCTGAGCTGGTGTCCGACCTCTATGTGGTCTTTATATGGCGGTGTTATAGGTTATACCTCATCTGGTTTCTGTCCTCTATGTGGTATCTATATGGTGGGGGTTTAGTTGATACCTGATCTGTTGTCTGACCTCTATGTGGTCTCTATATGGCGGTGTTGTAGGGTTTTACCTGAGCTGTTGTCTGACCTCCTTGTGGTCTCTATATGGCGGTGTTGTAGGTTATACTTGGCTGGTTTTCTGTGGTCTCCTATGTGGTGTTGTAGGTTATACCTGTGCTGGTGTCTGACCTCTAGTGGTCTCTATATGGCAGTGTTGTAGGTTTCATGAGCTGGTGTCTGACCTCTTGTGGTCTCTTATGGCGGGGTGGAGGTTATACCTTGCTGTGCTGACCTCTTGTGGTCCTTAGGCAGTGTTGTGGTTTTTACCATTTTTA
>JAODAL010024761.1:0-59926 GCA_025379985.1 Phyllomedusa bahiana | reverse complement strand
TAAAAAAAATTACAACGATTCCTTTTACTAGTTAGGTTACTTCTAAAGTCAATTGGTCACACTGGATTTTATTTAGGGGTGTAAGACTAAGTCTACACAACAATTTAAAAATCGTTTAAAATTGGGTATAGAATCCCCCAGTATTTTACAATGGGTTTTTTTTTTTACCCTTTTTTAAAGCGCTTTTTTTCTTTTTTTGGGCCGGGCCCCTTTTGACATTAACATTAACAAAAACCCAATGTTTTAATTGACATAACATTAAAAAACATTCAAATTTTTTTTTTAAAACTATTTTGGATTTAAAAAATTTTGTCTCAAAAATCCAAGCGGTTACACCACGCATGGATTTCTGTAAGGTTTATGGGGATTTTTTTACAGTCGGTTTTTTGGGGTTTTCCAGATATTAAAACTCTTAAAAATCTGACTTAAACGTTCCAGTAAAAAGTAGCCAACCCCCTTGTCCCCATGGCCGGGGTTTGGGGGGAGTCGGTCTATTTTTCGGACCCCAAATGGGGAGTCGGAGACATAAAAATGGACCGACCCAGACTCCCCAAAATATTAATTATTTGGTTTCCAGTTAGTTCAATGCAAAAGCAAGGGGAATTGGTCCGGCCATGCTACTGCCCCCATATCTTCCCCTCATCCCATGAGGAGGGGAAATTGATAAAATTGGGCGGGAAAGCGCCAAAAGGGGAAAAGATTCTGCTCCCAGGGCAAACAGATTTCAGCAAAATTTTTCACCTGTTTTAAAAGAAGGAAGATTTAAACATTCATCAAAACGTGTGGCGAGGCAATTTTCCCTTTTTTTAAAACCCCGACATTTTTTAGAGATGTTGCCCCTGTGGTACCTTTTTGCCCCCCACCCCAAATTAGTGAGAGAGGGTTCTCTCCGGAAATAAAGGAAACAGTTTTTGGGTCATTTCCCCCGGATCTGATGGAGGCAATCTATTTCTCAAACAAATTCAAACTCCACAAATTTTCCTGCCCCGTGTTTTTTTCAAAATACAATTTTTTTTTTTTGGGCCAAAGTCATCCAATAAATATATTTTTTCACTGACAAGCAAAAGGTAACAATTTTTGAACTTTTGACTTTCAGACCCCCTACCCCCCCCTCCACTACAAACTTTGACCAAAGTAATTTTTTAAATAATTATCTTACCTATCTTTAAAAAATTTTACTTTAAAAATATTTTTTTTTGGGGGGATTTTTTTCCCCTTAGTTTTTTACGTTTTTTTCTCCTAAAAATCAAAGTGTTTTTATTTATTTTTTGTTATATTTTGGAAATCCCCCTTTGGTTTCATACTGCCCCCAATCCTTTTTGGCTCTGGAAACAGATTCAACACACTTTAAACCAAAAACTATCCCCCGTTCCTTTTCCATTCCCATGTTGGTGCAGATGGACTTGGGTACAAAAACGCTTTTTTTTTCAACTCTCCCAAAGGTTTTTAAAAACAAAAAAAATTTTTACCCTTTTGCTTGTCAGTTCTGTTTCTCCAAATACTTATTTTTTGTATAAAAGGTGATGTTACCTTTTTTTACACAGAAAAAGTTACATTTTAAAAACAGCCCCATATAGGGGGGAGCAGGAGTCGGGGTTTTGGGAAAAAATTGAGGAGTCGGAGTCGGGCTTGGTTGCCGATCCCACACCCCCCTGCCACCGCACCGGTTTGCGGACGGTTTTTCAGAGGTTTGCGGTTTTGAAAAAACCGCCCCAAAAAAACCTGCCGCAAACAAAACACGGGCCGCATGGAAAACCCCGTGCAGCATTTCCCTGCCAGGTTTTTCCCCCGAAAAACATTGTGCATGTTCATTCTTCTGTCCGATTTTTTTAGACGGTTTATAACATCGTAATGTGAAGGGGGAGGGTTTTTCTGCCCAAGCGGAGAAAAGCCCCTAAATATTTTTTTCCATAAATACGGTGGAAAAACCCCCCAGTCCCCTTACGGTTTAAACCACAGTTTTTTCCCTAGAGAATAAAAGGAAAATTCGGTCTCCTACGTATTGTGCGAGCGGGGGGAATTATTGACATGCAATTACTAGCGGGAAAAACGCGGCTAGAAATAATGTTTAGGCCCCCCCCCCCGCCTTGCGCAAGCTCCCCAACTCCGGGGTAATTAGCCCCCGCATTACACCCGTGAAAAATACCAAAAAAATACAGGGGGGTGAGTGCATTGCATGCCCCCAATTTTTTATTTTTTTTTAAATTTGTAAAAAAAGGAAAACACTAAATTAATTTTCTTTAAAACCCAAAATTTAAGCCTTGTGAACCCCCCCTTAGAAGAAAAAAAAGCCGTTTGAACTGAGCTAAAAATTTTTTTTTTTGACAGGATCAAAAAACCCCCGGGGGAACCACCCATTTGTAAAATTAGCGACTATATGAAATAATCCCCCCCGCGGCGGTTCGCCGAGCAGGGAAGGATACTAATCCAAAATTCTCTTGAGAACTGTGGATTCCTTTAAAGACTGGGACGTATTCAAGCCGTAAACGCGCAGTACGGTGCGTATTACGGACTGAAATACGTCCAACTTTTAAAAAGGGATGTATCGTTTCCCTTATTCGGCATTTCACACTTCTTTTAGCTTCCAGCTCGGGAAATGCAGGGCGTTTTTTTCCCCTCCCAGCTAAACCCTCACCCCCCCTTTCACTGCGGGCCTGAGATCCCTCCCCTCGAGTCCCCCAAATCACTGGCCCCTCTCCCTATCAGTCTTTTTTTTTATAAGACTGTATACATGCCACAGCTCATTTCAATCTAATCGAGCAATGATCTCTCACGCGGGAGTTTAAAATTACAGCTTTCTAAAACGGCACAATCGGTGTACAGGAGGTTGGGCACGGGTCAAAACTGTCATGTTTTTCCCCCATTGTACAATCTGCTGCGCGGTTTTCTGTAGGTTGGAAACAGAAAATGCTACGGCCCCTAACCTGAGAGACACACACTCCGTAATCAACCCGGGGGCTGTAAGAATGAAAAATGATCTCAGCTAGTGAAAGAAGGAGGAGGGATTAGCCCCACACTGGATATCAGGTAAATAAAAACACAAGATAAGGGACACGTGGAAAAAGGCAGCTTTGCTAATGACACCAAATTTTGCAAAGTTTTTTTTTCACGCCCCCTTTTAATTCTAAGACCATTTAATAAACGAAAACACCCTTTTTTAAAGCCATGGGGAACATAGCCAATATCTATTCACAAACGAAAGACATTTTCCTGTCAGATTTAGTGTTGCTCCCATAAAACTTTCAGAAACCCACATACCCCATTATAAGAAGGCGGGGGCCCTCAGGTGCCATTAATGTCTATGGTATATTGGTTATTGTAGTGGAAACAGAACCTATGGGGTGATCATGGGAAATAAAATGTAAGATTTATTAAAAAGAAAAATACACATAAGATGGGGCCATTCAAAGGGATTTATTCTCTATCTAGGTTTTCATCAGGGTTCTATTAAAAAAGAAGGCTATTCCAAGGATGCAGTGGTGCTTTGATGGGCCCATTGAAATCCATAGAGCAAGCGTAGTCTCTTTTGGGCTAGGTTCACTGTATGTGCCAAGTGTACATGCTTTTAGTGCCAGACGCAGGAGCATTGTCTATTGCTGGGATATAGAACAAAGATAGTCCAAAAGAGACTATAATGATTTCTACCAAGACTACTTAGAAATTCATCATGTGGTGCTCAATGCATTCTGACGAGAAAATACAGTCTTGGTTTTCTATAATTGCTTGGTGTTGAATGTGCTCGCCAGAACTTGGGGTTGCAGTCCTGGTAGCTCCAGTCATGTTAGTCTCAGTGTAATGCTCAGTACCAGTGCACAACTCCATTTGGTTTTTCTTCATAAACTGCTCTGTAACTATTAGGCCTCGTTCACGCGGCTTATTACTCCGCGGATTGGCGCCGTACTCTGCGCCGGATTTGCGCTGCAGTACGGCGCCAATCCGTCTGAGTAATTACGGTAATCCACTGCTCTCATAGAGAACAGTGGATTCCGTCGCTCCTCCCCGCTCGGCGAATCCGCCGCGGGGGGAGAAAGTGACATGTACATTATTTACGGCGCGGACGCGCCGTAAACAATGCATTGTCTATGGGGCCGGGAGCGGCGCCCCCGCTGCGCTCCGGCCCCGCCCCGTCCCGCCCCTTATTCCCGACGGATTTGTGAGCTTCAATACGGCTTCACAAATCCGTCGGGAAAAAAGCCGTGTGAACAGGTCCTTAGAGCAGGAGTGCACTATATGCGGTCCCAGTGCCCCTCTGTGCAGCCCCCATCAATCAGGACATGAACATGCTTTGTCTCTGTCCTTATAGTACAGTTGTTAAATGCCAGTCAGATTCTGTTTAAGAATCCGGCCAGTATTTTAGCATCTCTTGAATAGGTTTGGGGTACGGTTTTGTCTGAGGTTTGTGCAGTCGGCCATCCCCCTTAACTATTGAATAGCACAGCTTCCATCTGAAAACAGAGTGGAAAAACCGTGCAGTGTAGACTACTGTGTGGCTGGTACTGTTATGGTCAGCACTGTGTGGCTGGTACTGTTAGGCCGTGTTCACACGGCTTATTCCCGACGGATTTGTGCGCCGTATTGAGCGCACAAATCCGCCGTAAATAAGGGGCGGGACGGGGGCGGGGCGCGCGCGGGGGGGGCGCCGCCCCCGGGCCCCATAGACCATGCTTGTTTACGGCGCTTTCCGCGCCGTAAATAATTTTACATGTCACTTTCTCCCCCCGGCGGATTCGCCGAGCGGGAGGAGCGACCGGAAAATCCACTGTTCTCTATGAGAGCAGTGGATTACCGTAATTACTCAACGGATTGGCGCCGTACTGCAGCGCAAATCCGGCACAGATTTACGGCGCCAATCCCGCGGAGTAATAAGCCGGGGTGAACGAGGCCTAATGTTACAGAAGCAGTTTAATGAAGAAAAACCAAATGGAGTTTGTGGCACTGGTACTGAGCATTACACTGAGACTAAACATACTGTAGCTACCAACTGCAACCCCAATTCGCTCCCCCCGTAAATAATGTGCATGTCCCCCCCCCCCCCCCCCCCCCCCCCCCCAACTTTACCCCCCTCCCGGCGGATTCGCCGAGCGGGAGGAGCGACGGAATCCACTGTTCTCTATGAGAGCAGTGGATTACCGTAATTGCTGCCGCAGATTGGCGCCGTACTGAAGCGCAAATCCGGCGCGCAGTACGGCGCCAATCCGCGGCAGAATAAGCCGTGTGAACGGGGCCTTATGGTCACCCGCTGTGTGGCTGGTACTGTTATGGTCAGCGCTGTGTGGCTGGTACTGTTATGATCAGCGCTGTGTGGCTGGTACTGTTATGGTCAGCGCTGTGTGGCTGGTACTGTTATGATCAGCGCTGTGTGGCTGGTACTGTTATGGTCAGCGCTGTGTGGCTGGTACTATTAGGGGCCGTTCACACGGCTTATTCTATGACTGACTCCAGCCGTACTGCGTGCCGTATTTGCGCTGCAATACGTCTGGAATTAGTCCCAGTCATTACGGTAATTCACAGTTCTCATAGAGAACTATGGATTCCGTCTCTCCTCCCCGCTCGGCGAATACGCTGAGGGGGGAGAAAGTGACATGTCAATTATTTGCGGCGTGTACGTGGCGTGAATAATGAGTCTCTATGGGGCTGGCGAGCTGCCGGCCCCGCCCCTGCTGCACGGCAGCCGGCATAATTGCGGGGTGAAATCCGTCCCCGCAATTACGACGGCAATAAGACGTGTGAACATAGCCTTATGGTGAGCACTGTCTGGCACTGTCGTGGTGAGCACTGTGTGTCTGGCACTGTTATAGTGAGCACTGCATGGCTGGCCCAGTTATGGTGGGCACTGTATGTTTTGTACTGCTATCGTCGGTGCTGTATGGCTGATACTGTTATGGTCAGAGCTGTATGGCTGGCATAGATATGGTGGGCACTGTTTGTCGAAGACTGTTGTGGTGGGCACTGTGTGGCTGGTACTCTTAGGCGATGTTCATACGGCTTAAAGCCAACGTAATTGCGGGACGGCCCTCGCCCCGCAATTACGCCGGCTGCCGCGCAGCAGTGGCGGGGGCCAGCAGCACGCCGGCCCCATAGACACTCATTATTCATGGCACGTACATGCCGTAAATAATTGACATGTCACTTTCTCCCCCCCTCGGCGCATTCGCTGAGCAGGGAGGAGAGACGGAATCCATAGTTCTCTATGAGAACTGTGGATTACCTTAATGACTGGGACGGTTTCCAGCCGTAATGCAGTGCAAATACGGTGCACAGTACGCCTGGAATCAGTCCCAGAATAAGCCGTGTGAACGGCCCATTATGGTCGATGCTGTGTGGCTGGTATTGTTATGGTCAATGCCTTATGACTGGCACTGTTGTGGTGGGCACTGTGTGGCTGGTACTGATATGCTCAGTGCAGTATGGCTGGCATAGTTATGGTGGGCACTGTATGGATGGCACTATAGGGCTGTATATGATATTTTAAGCAACCAAAATGATGTATTACAGTAAAAACTGTTTCGTATTATCTCTGGTGTCTTTCTCAGTGGTGTATTTTGTTTCTAACCCAAGCATGGCAAATCCACATTATAAACAATAAATATGTCTGATAGGTTAAAGACTTCAGAGAAGAGGAGATGATGGAGAGGAGGCCATGTATATGTGTGGTTCTCTCTAGTTATAATTGTGAAATGGCCACTTCTGTAACTGCCAAAAACTGCAATGAGAAAAGGCACCTTATATCCTCTCTCTGATTGCTGAGCCAGGGACCCCCCATTCTGATCCCTGATAGTCCCTTAAGTGGAACTTCTCAGCCATTTTTGGTATTTACAATTAAATTGCCATAAAGGTCACCAAATTGAACTGTGGCCCCTGGAAGAAGTTCTATATAACAACAGGGGACTTGGAGCAGCAAATGTTGTGAACTCAGTATTAAGAGTGTTGAAACCCAAAGACCATTTACAGTCAGTTGCCATCCTCTCACTGGGCTGTGTTAAGCATAGCATCGTATATACAAAAAAGAGGGGGCTTATTGTTGAAGGTAGAGTGGATATACTTACAAAAAACACTTATGTGATCTGCAGACTTAAAGGAGTTGTCTCCCTACAGAGTTTCACAGAATGCATGAATGAAATACTCTGTCACTTCCTGGTTCAGACTGACTCATTTGCATACAGCTCTGTGCTCCGTGCTTTCAGTTGCTAATTAGATCAGATTAGCTAAGCAGCTTTTCAAACTGCTCTCAGAAGGCTTTATCTGATCCCCAAAACAAAAGCCCTAATTTCAGTTCTGTTTATTTTACATAAATCAAGCTTTTTACTGCTCAGCAGCACAGACACTGCCAAGACCTGTGTGATGACATCACTCACTGTTATCTCATAGAACAAACACCAGGGAGAGAATTGTTTACAGGTCAGTTACTGAGGGAACTGAAATAGCCAGGGAGGTCATAAATTCACTTGTATCTCCTTAGGGAAAACAGAGGAACAAAGCAATATATTTGGAAAATGTCTTTATTTTGTGTTCCCTACAATTTGAAAGCTATTCTTTGTAGCGAGACAACCCCTTTAATGTAGGCTTGCCAATGACAAATGTGTTTTTTGTTAGCATTGCATTAAGCAATCCTCCGCATTTTGCACCCAAGGCGGATTTGATGTGGAAATTTTTCGTGGCAAATCTGCTTGTAAAAATCTACAGATTGTGCCGATTTTGTGGTAGAGTTTACTCATTCAATTGAATGGGGTAAAATGTTCAGTAAATTCACAATACAAATTGACATAGTGTAGATTTAAAAAATCTGCACCGCACGTAATTTCTGCCACTTGTGCATGGGACATGTAAAATCTCATCCACATGGCTGGTGCTGTGATCTGCTGCACATTCTCCATGCAGAAAATCCACAGTAAGTTTGTTCAATGTGTATTCACCCTAAACCTGCAACTAAGAATTGACATCATAAAAGTCTCTGACGGGGATATGGCTCTAAGATTTACCGTGAAAGCAACAGCGGGTATACAGTAACCTTTATTTAACCTCTATGGGACTGCCAGAGACAGCTGAGTGCTATAATTGACCATTTTTAATCATAAGTTGGTACAAATTTTGTTGCACATTTTTCTACTTTGACTTCAATCCTGTCTCCCATTAAAGTAAATAATAATCTTTATTTATATAGCGCCAACATATTCCGCAGCACTTAACAATTTGGAGGGTGTAGGTACAGACAAAAGAAATACATTGCACAATGAAAAGCTACTTACAGATGAGACACAAGGTGAGAGGGCCCTGCTCGCAAGAGCTTACAATCTATTAGGGTGTATGGGTGAGATGAAGGGTAAGACGTGCTACATTTACAATGGTCTGGCCATGTGACATAAATATGGGGTTGTTTTATGTAAAATTGGGATGGAACTGCCACCCAGACAATACATCTTTATACAGTTAAGTGCCGAAAATGAGTGTGCTGCCGGGTGAGAGGTCAGGGGGTTTAGCCATTAGGGGTTCTGGTAGGCCAGAGTGAGAAGATGTATTCTCAGGGCCCTCTTAAAGCTATGAGAGTTCTGAGAGCATGTTACAGAGAACTGGTGCTGGACGTGTGAAGTCTTGGAGACGGGCATCGGAGGTTCGGATTATTGAGGAATGTAATCTAATATCATCAGCAGAGCGGAGAGACTGGGTAGGGTGGTAGACAGAGATGAGGGAGGAGATGTAGTGGGTGCAGCGCTGTGGAGAGCTTTATGGGTGAGAGGGATGAGATTATGTTGTATTCTGTACTGAATGGGCAACCAGTGCAGTGACTGACACAGGGTAGAGGTGTCAGTATAGCTGCTGGAAAGAAAGACAAGCCTGGCTGCTGCATTCAGGACAGATTGGAGAGGGCAGAGTTTACAGAGATGGAGACCGATAATAAAGTGGAAACACCCCAGATGGGACAGAAAAATTAACCTGTTGGTATGGATTTTTTTGGATATGAGCTTAAAATGTTGTGGATTTTCTAAGAAAAATCTGCATCGTATCCACCTAATGTGAATGTACCATGATGTAGGATGTAACTTATGTTCAGTAGGCGACTGTGTTTTTTTGGGCGGTGGGAATGCACTTTTAAGCCGCATCCAAAATGCAGGTGTTTTTATGACTGGATCAAATTTGGGGCACCAAATGCTTCTTTTCTTCTATTTTTGATCACACATCATTGGACTAATGAACATTTAGTACCATCGGGACACTGATTTAGGATATAGGTGGCCAAATTAAACAAAAAACAATACTCTTCGGTTCCAGTGCTGCTACTTTCTGGTCTTCTCTTTACTCTTTTCTGCTTGTGGACAGGAACGTCACTGCTGCAGTCGCTGATTGGCTCCAGAGGTCATGTGCCTCTGATTACATCACCGTTCAGTGCTGTTCACTTCTGAATAGTGATATAAATAAAGGCATGTGACCTCTGCAGCCAATCAGCGACTGCAGCAGTGACGTTCCTGTCCGGAAGTAGAATACTGGAGAGAAGCTGTGCTGGAACCAATAGGACTGGAGAGAGTATAATTTTGAGTGAGTATAATATTAATTTCTGGGGCACCAGGAGCCTCCTGTTTATTTTTTATGTGAATCGGACAGCCCCTTTCAGTGTGCACTAGATCTCGTTACAGGCGGTAACACCACGGCCAGAGGTGAACCTGCAGGTTAGTATGACAGTAGGCTGTTCAGGTAACTATGAGCAGCCACAGGATATGAGGTGGCTTATTCAGCAGCATGGTATAAATTGCTTAGTGCACTTGGATGTGTTTTTTTCCTTTGTATGGTTATAGCAATGACCACATCTGTTGTTGCCCGATGCTTCCGTTGCAGACACAGACTCGACTGCTTTGGTGTAATCTGACATGAATGTCCTCATTGTTGTCAGGAAGTAATCAGCTAAATGAGGGTTAACTAGTGACATTCTGATGTGTTGTGGATCAGAACTCCATAACCCAGATACAGAGGTAGCAATGGACATTGATTGGTAAAGGTTGTATCACTTTGGTCTTTAATTGGAAAATTATTGGAATGGGTGCTGTGAAAACAAAACTATTGGGGTATGTTCACACGGTGTTTTTGAATACGGTTTTGTATATGTTTTCAATCTGAAAAACACGCCAAAGCGCTGTGTAAAAAGCATCCATCCGCGTGTTTGAAGGTTTTTTTTTTGCTGCAGCAGAAACGCATCATATAGTTTTGAATAGAGCGTCTGCAGCGTCAAACGGATCAAGAATTGACATGACAGTTCTTTGAACGGATCCAAAAGACGCATCAGCAAGACGCTTGTAAACACGCACCGGCAATCAGACGTCTTTTATCCGAGGCGTGTTTTACATTGAAAGCAATATAAATCCCACTGCACATTGTTAGGTCCCGTCCACACGGCGGTTTTGGCCACAGGTTTCGCCGCGGCCAGAACCTCGTCGAACCGTGCCGCAAACCCGCGTCTCCTGACGCGGGTTTGCGGCGTGTGCGGCGGGCGTGGTCTCGCCGCCGGAGGGGCGTGGTTTGGGGTGCGGCTTGCCCCGAGGGTTTGCCCCCATGCAAATTAATAGCAGGGGGCAAACCGCGCCGCCAGCCGCGCACTACCCGCGGCAACGCCCGTGGCAGCACTGCGCGGCCGCCGTACAGAGCACTCCCTGTCAAGAATTGACAGGAGAGTTCTTCACACGAGCGGGTTTGGCCGCGGCCAAACCCGCGGCGTGTGAATATTAACGCCGTTTCCAATAGGAAACCATGTTAATAAACTAGGCGCGATTTGGCCGCAGAAACCGCGTCGGAACCCGCGGCCATAACCGCGGCCAAATCCGTCGCGTGAACAGGGCCTTAGATGCGTGTTTGGGTCTGAAACACAGATCCAAATACGCATCTAAAAAACATTGCCTGAATATCCCCTTACATGGAAGAACTGTCGTCAAAGGAGATGTCGTGCCATAGAAAGGGCTGTTGAATCCCTAGGCTAGTTGAGTATGAATACCAAAATGTTCAGCATGAAGGGGCTGCAACTCTTGTGGAGCATCCCTATCATATTTTTTTATGATACTGGTGTGCAGGGCAGGGATGTAACTAGAGAAAACTTTGTCCCATGGGACAATATAGTGGTAGATACCAGTGTACTCAGGCTCTGCATACTGTATGTTACCTCCATACAATGCCAAATAGTGGTAGATACCAGTGTACTCAGGCTCTGCATACTGTATGTTACCCCCATAGAGTGACCAAATAGTGGTATATACTAGTGTACACAGGCTCTGCAGACTGCATATTTCTGCATATTACCTCCATATGGTGACCATATAGTGGTAGATACTAGTGTACACAGGCTCTACAGACTGCATATTACCTCCATGTGGAGGTGGATACCAGTGTACACATGCTCTGTATACTGTACTATCCCATCATCTAGTGACCATATAGTAGTAGATAATAGTATATACAGCCTCTCCAGACATATTTGTGATTATAGTGTAATTACAACCAAGGACTTTTGGGGCACGTCTTCTATCATGAGTCGTTAACTTTCTTTTTTCTTCCCCATCCTGTCCAGAAAGCCATGCTGACTTCTCCAGGCCACATTCATCCCTTCAGAATCTGTGCAGAAATATCCCTTACATCTGTACAAACTCCCCATGGGTGGGAGTGCAGGTACAGGCCGTAACTTAGAGGCACAATCTCTAGGAGAGGTAGGGAGGGTTAGCGGACTAACCCCCTGGAGATTGTGCAACAGCTTTAACATGTATCTCTCAGAATCATATTGCGAGGTCCAAACCCCTTCCCTTGCACCCAGAAGATCAGCCGCAGGCATGATGCATGATCTTCAGGAGATGCAGAAGATGGAGTTTAGTACTGTCATGCTATTTATAGTGTTTCTGTTTATTCCATTGGAATATGATGGATTTATTGGACTACGTCAGACCAGCGTTGGATCTGTCAATAAGGGCTAGTGTCGGGAGTGTTTATTTAAATAAAGATTTTTGTGTGTAGTCAGTGTATTTTTTAACCATTTTAGGTCAGTGTTTGTAATAAAGGTATTTGACAGATTCCTCTTTATAATCGGCACTTGGTGTCAGACACCTCTATTACCAACTCTGGAATAAAACGGCAAAGAAACCACACAAACACAACACAAAAAAAAATACCTTTTCTAAATAAACACTCCCTGACAACATTCTTTGTTGACCACTTTATTAAAGAAATTGTTCCAAAACTGGTCCAAGTAGTCCAGAGAAAGAAATCTATAAAATACAGAAACACTTATCAGCATTTGGCTGACACCTTTCTGAGGTGCCTAGGGGAGCATTAACACTAAATATTGCCCTACAGATAGGTAACCTCAATTAAGCAGATAGCCCCCCAAATTGGTTAGCCAAACCCATGCTATTAGATGGCTATCCCTCCACACTCTGTATATAGATAGGCTGCCCATTGTGTGGTAGGTAGGCAGGTGTGTGATTGGCCGCCTGTTGGACAGCAAGTACCTTTTAACTTTTATATTCATGACATTGATAAGTTAATAAATATATAGAATTTTGATTACTAATCAAGTCTGCTCTTATGGATTGGACTAAGGGTTTAAGGAGCTCTATATACAAACTTCCCTGGATGTTGCCGTTGAGCTTTATGCATACTGCCGTTTTCAAATAATAGACCTAGAATAAGGTGCTGTGCGGTAAATCTGCTATTAGGGTACAGTATGTGTTGTCCTAACAGCAGCCTTGACATTATAAACGTAAAATTAAGTTATAAAGTAATTGTTATCCCTTAAAAATTAAGTTAGTAAGAGAGAGTCTGCAAACAAATAATAAAATAGAAGTGAATATTTAATAAACCCCTTCCTGACATATGACTTACCCATACGTCATAGCGGGAAGTGACTTCCGCAAATTGACATAAGGGTACGTCATAAGGATTGTGCAAGCTCACAAGTGGAGCTTGCACAATTCCAACATTGCCTCCTGCTGTATATTACAGCTGGCCTCATGTTGCATCGCCCACGCAGCTAAGCCATGTGCTGCCGTGGCAAGCTGGAACTTGTCGTTCCACAGCTACATCTGCTGTTGAACATAGAACTACAAATGCCAGCATGCCCCATAAGTCTCCATTTGTAACTAGGGAACAGTTGTAAGTCAGAAAGTTGTAAGTCGGAGACTGCCTGTATAACATAAAATAGCTCTGCACCTATTGAGTATATACACAACTGAAATAACGTGTTGAATTAATTCTTTGGGTTGTTTAGTGTGAAATGTGGATGTTCTAAACAAATAAAAAAAATGCAAAAAAACACTTTTCATATTCACAAAATTGTAAATTAAATTTTAGTGCCAAGAAAAAAAAGAATTTCAGACAAGTAAAATAGGCATCATACAACCACATTACAAGACTTGAGAGTTAAAATACTCACTAGCCATAGATATTACATCTCTTCTTGCTACTTTGTGGGATGTTGTTCTGCTATTTTGCTTTGCGTCTTACTTCATGGGGTACATCCGTTCCTATTTGTTATATTTACTTTGTGCAGATTCCTGTTTTGTACCTTTTGTGCTGATTATTATATCAATAAAAATTGATATAATAGTAATAACAATAATAACCTGTAAATACTTTTATTTCCTGGAAAATAACAATTCTGGAGCCTCTTAGGGCCTGTTTACACGGCAATGGACAAATACCGGTCGGTTTATCCGACCCGTATTTGTCCTGTTTTAGTGCCGTCCCCACGGCCGCAGGGGGAGTGGGCAGCTTTTTTCCGCGATAAGCGGAGAAAAGCCCTCCCCCTTCACATTGACATGTTCATATTCCAAAACCGCTAACCGTCTGAAAAACCGGCCGCAAACCTGTGTTGTGCTGTTCCTCTGCTGTTCCTTATAGAAATGTATTACTGAAAACTGTATCAGAATTTGCTGTAATACAGTGGATTATTTAACATGTTCTATAAACCGGCGGTTTAGAAATCCAACAATTGAAAATCTGTGCTGTGTACACTACAGCTTGGATTTTCTATTGAAGTCTATGGACACTGGTTTACAGTCGGATTTTTGCAGCGGCTAAATACTACACCAGCTTAAAAATCTGACCAAAAACCAGTGCTGTGTAGACATGGCCTAAAAGAGGATGCTCCAGAATTGTTATTTCCACAGGGAACACAAGGATTTACTAAAACAGACCTATCAGCAATAGCCACAGGTTCACTTTTTACTCTTGAAATGCAGTTATGAAAAAAAACTGACCCCCGACCCCTCCTTCTCCCCCCCCCCCCCCAAAAAAAAAAAATAAAATAAAAATTAGAATGGCCACTAAGGGGTTAATTCGTGTGCCAGTTATCCTCTAAGCAGGTACTACTCCATTATAAATGTGGTTTACGTGCGTTCAGACCTGTGACTTTTCCTGTAAAGTTCATCCAGTAAACTTCTTTTGTTTGTTCTCGCAGGTGGAGCAGGTGAAGTTGTTGGATCGATTTAGCCCGAGCAACAAGTCGACGTCTGGAACATTGTATCTCACTGCCACCCACCTGCTGTTTATAGACTCGCTGCAGAGAGAGATCTGGGTATGTGCCATCACTGTGCCTTCCTGTGCACGCATCTCATCGCACTCTAAGGTGCCGTTCACACGGCTTATTTTGCCGCGGATTGGCGCCGTACTGCGGGCCGGATTTGCGCTGCAGTACGGAGCCAATCCGGTGCAGTAATTACGGTAATCCACCGTTCTCATAGAGAACAGTGGATTCCGTCGCTCCTTCCCGCTCGGCGAATCCGCCGGGCGGGGAGAAAGTGACCTGCACATTATCCAGGCACAATACGCGCTGTGGATAATGCACGTCTATGGGGCCGCCCCCCCCCCCCCCGCCCCCACTCCTTATCCAAGCCGGAATTGCGAGCGCAATCCGGCTCGCAATTCCGGCTTGAATAAGCCGTGTGAACCGGGGCTAAGGCTGGGTTCACACAGTGGTCTTTTACATGCATCTTGCACCAGTATTTATAAGCTAAAACCAGGAGT
This sequence comes from Phyllomedusa bahiana, assembly GCA_025379985.1. Lineage (NCBI taxonomy): Eukaryota > Metazoa > Chordata > Amphibia > Anura > Hylidae > Phyllomedusa > Phyllomedusa bahiana. The sequence continues at coordinate 44,935 of JAODAL010024761.1, read as the reverse complement.
GGAGCCTGCACAGAGGAAAAGTATAATGGACTTGTACCTTTTCTTTGTTTTGGTGCCATTCCTGGTTTTGGCTTACAAACACTGCTGCAAAGAACATTGTGTCGACCCAGCCTGCCGGTAAGTTCACACAGATTGATAGTTCAGCGCTGATTTAGCACAAAATCCATTTATCGACGGCGAGTCAATGCAGATTTTAGACGTACGTTTTCCATTGTTGATGTGGATTTGATTCTGAATTTAGAGGCCGATTTCAGTCTCCATATACTATGGGGAAAATTCACCACTGAATCTGACTCAAGAATTGACACCTTTTTTTTTCCAGCACCATTGGAAACTATATAAAGTGGGTTGCAGTCAAATTTGGACACTTGTTCTGACTCGGATTGAGTGCTGAATCTGCGTCATAGGCAAAAATGTGAAAAATGGTAGGAACAGCACTGGCGTCCACACTTGCACTCAATGTGCCAAAAATAGTGTTACTTTTTATAAATAGTAGCCATGTCAATTCAAAATCTTCTTTAAGAGCAATGTATTTTATGTATATCAAAACTTCAATAAAAATTCCACAATCGGAGAATCAATAGACTTCACGTCGCAAATATAATTTACACTAGTATTCACACAACTCAGGCGTTTAGAATCCTTAGTGATGATCTATAATTACTGACAGTGCAACAAGTTATATCAAGTCTCACAGTCCCGGAGGTCACGCGTGAGAAAGGGGGTGTGTCCTTCCCCTGAAACGCCGTTTGTTGGACGAACTGCAAGCTGCAGTTAGCTGCTGGAGTCTTCACAGCGTCTCGAGCCACCTTGTGCAGGAGATGCCAGGCAAATGCCGACCCTCGGGACTCTGACACTAGATGCAACCTGTTGAATTGTCGGTAACTATGCATCATCATTAAGGTAGTTTCCTACCTTGAAGACCCTCCTTGATAGAGACGCCATGCTGATTAACATGCTTTGAACACCTGTGAAGTAGGTGAACACCGCAGCGTCTTGATCCATTTGGTGCAGGAGATGTTAGGCAAATGCCGACCTCCGGGACACTGAGACTTGATATAACTTGTTGCACTGTCAGTAATTATATATCATCACTAAGGATGTCTCATATTCTTGACCTTTTCCTTGCCAGAGACGCTGTGCGGATTAGCATTTTCTAAACGCCTGAGTTGTGTGAATACTAGTGTAAATTATATTTGTGATGTGAAGTCTATCGATTCTCCGATTGTGGAATTTTTATTGAAGTTTTGATATAAATAAAATACATTGATCTTAAAGAAGATTTTGGATTGACACGGCTACTATCTATAAAAAGTGAGTTTGTGCCTTTTCTCCAAGATGGCTCCGAAGGCGAAGAAACCCGCTGTCCCTCCCAAGATCGAAGCAAAGTCTAAGGCTCTGAAGGCCAAGAAGGCTGTACTAAAAGGCGTGCACAGTCACCAGAAGAAGAAAATCAGGACCTCTCCTACCTTCAGGAGGCCTAAGACCCTGCGACTCAGGAGGCAACCCAAGTACCCCAGGAAGAGCGCTCCTACAAGGAACAAGCTTGGCCACTATGCTATCATCAAGTTTCCGCTGACCACTGAGTCGGCCGTGAAGAAGATAGAAGAAAACAACACGCTTGTGTTCACTGTGGATGTTAAAGCCAACAAGCACCAGATCAGACAGGCTGTGAAGAAGCTCTATGACAGTGATGTGGCCAAGGTCACCACCCTGATTTGTCCTGATAAAGAGAAGAAGGCATATGTTCGACTGGCTCCTGATTACGATGCCCTTGATGTTGCTAACAAGATCAGCATCATCTAAACACAACGCCACATGTTCTGTACAGAAATAAATCAAATAAACAAAAAAAAAAAAAAAAAAGTGAGTTTGTCCCAGGTGGGGTCCTGTAAGTGCCGTGGATAAATATAGAACACATAGTGCTAATAATAGAGACCAAAATAATGCAACACACCGTCCCTCTGGTGTATCAGTCTTCACTCACCATCAATATGTCCCAGAAACAGAAGCCATGGACGTCAGCATCTTCTAATAAATAGCATCTTTTAATTCATGTGAGCAACATACAAAAAGTGCAACGTTTCAGCCCAAGTAATGTGGCCTTTTTCAAGCAGCATAAATCCGAGTGTCATAATAACAAGAATAAATACATCCCCAAGTACCTCCCATTGGAGGTGAATATTGCTCACATGAATTAAAAGATGCTATTTATTAGAAGATGCTGACGTCCATGGCTTCTGTTTCTGGAATCTGTGTAAGAATCTTATCCACATCAGCCGTGTGCACATACCCTAAACTGGCTTCACACAGCTCTTTAAAAAAAAAAAAAAAAATCCTTCATTTTTTCATTCCGTTTTTTTAGCTAATTCTGAGTCAATTCACTTCTATATCAAAAACTGCAGTGGTGTTTTTCCAAAAATTTGTGTGAAACCAGTGTAAGACATGAAAAAAACTTTGAGATTCTTAGTTCACACGTTTTGATCAAAATATGCTTATGCCACCCCCGACTTACAACGGGATCTCAAGGCGGGTGGTCCTACTCTATCTTTATCTCTCACTAGAGCCAAATTCAGACTTCTTATTGGGTCAACCGACCTCCATTATCCAGAGAGAAAAATAAAAACAGGCACCAACCTTGCACGCATACTGCACTGATATAACAAGCTGTGGAGGTGGGCGGGGTGTAAGAAACCAATATGGAGGCATTCATTCCTCTCTCTATAAATTAAAAGCAATATGTGCCAAATACAACGTATAGTTCTGCACAAAAAAACATTTCTGAAAAACACAATGTGAACTTGGGTGCCACTGGCTTGACTGCGGCATATAAATATATACACGCATTACAATACCAGTGGCACACCAACTGCTAAAAGGGCTATACAATACATGGAAATCCCTAAAGAAGCATTTTTTGCTATCTATAATACATGAAAAAAAACTGAGATTCTTAGTTCACATGTTTTGCTCAAAAAAATGCTTATGCCACCCCCGGGCTTACCAGGGGGATCTCAAGGCGGGTGGCCCTACGCTATCTTTACCTCTCATAGAGCCAAAAATTCAAACTTCTCATTGGGCCAACCACTACACGTTGTTTTTGGCGCATTTTGCTTTAAATTTTATAAGAGGGAGGAATGGATGCCTCCATTTTGGGTTTTCTTGCACCCGCCCACCTCCACAGCTTGTTATATCAGTGCGGTATGCATGAAAGGGTTGGTGCCTTTTTTTTATTTTTCTCTCTGGATTATGGAGGTTGGTTGGCCCCAATGAGAAGTCTGAATTTTGGGTCTAGTGAGAGTTAAGATAAAGTTAGGACCACCCGCCTTGAGATCCCGTTGTAAAATCGGGGGTGGCATTTAAACATATTTGATCAAAACTGTGAACTAAGAATCTCAAAGTTTTTTCATGTATTATAGATAGCATAAATGCTTCTTTAGGGATTTCAATGTATTGTATAGCCCTTAAACCAGTGTAAGGGCCCGTCTACACGGCATGGTTTTTCTGTCGGATTTTGACACGGATTTCGGATTTTGAAACTGGTGAAAATCCCACTTTAAAACCATCGCAATAGACCCCAATAGAAAATCAGAGCTTTAATCTACACAGCTCAGATTTTCTGAGGTGGGATTTGAAAACCTACAGGTTTCCCAAATACTTAGAACATGTACGTTGTACCGTCGGATTTATGGCAGAAAATGTTCAATGTTAATGGGATGGCTGAATCGGAAAAACCGCGGCAAAAAAATGGCCCCAAAAATAAACAACTGAGTGTAAAATACTGGTAGGATTGTGATTTAGAATCTGACAAGTATTGAGTCTTTGCCGCCTGGAAGTAGTCTAAGGGGATGTTTACACTGTTTATTTGTGGGGTGTATTTCAGAGTGTAATTGCGCCTGAAGTATGTCCCACAAATGCAGCAAAATCATAGCACTGATTGCTATGATTTCACAGCATATTCCCCAGTGTTTACGGTGCACTGGTAAAAAAATGTGAAATGTCACTGTCGAGGGAAAGTGAGGCTGAATGGGGCCGAGAAGTATACACTGTGGGAAGTACATGCTGGCCAGCGTGTACTTTCCACAGCAGGCTTATAGCGCCGCTCACAGGTACACACTTCTATATACCGTGTGAACCCAGCCTAGTAGATCAGTTAAGGTGAGAATTAACGAACACAGGTCGGCAATCCGACAATATAAAATCAAAAAGGATAAGGGTATGGAGAAAAAAGAGGATTAGAAAAAAACAATTGGAGAAACGTCAGTGGCGAGACATTTTATAGAAGAGGGACAGAGTGTATCGCATTTGAGATGGTGCGTGTTGGAGAAGATAATAAGTAAGGATCAAGCGCAGGTAAAGAAAAAATTACTCCAGCCTGAGGCATATTGGATAGCATCTATGGAGGCGTTATGCCCCAAAGGATTAAATGAAAGTTAGGCCCCGTTCACACGGCTTATTCACGCCGGATTTGCAAGCCGGATTGCGCTTGCAATTCCGGCTTGAATAAGGGGCGGGGGCGGTGCGGGGGCGCGGCCCGCCGGCCTCATAGACTTGCATTATCCATGGCGCGTATTGCGCCTGGATAATGTGCAGGTCACTTTCTCCCCGCCCGGCGGAGTCGCCGAGCAGGGAGGAGCGACGGAATCCACTGTTCTCTATGAGAATGGTGGATTACCGTAATTACTCCGACGGATTGGAGCCGTACTGCAGTGCAAATCCGGCGCGGAGTACGGCACCAATCCGCGGCGAAATAAGCCGTGTGAACATGGCCTTAAAGTGTATTTATGAGATACGATAATGTTGATATGTTTTTATATGTTAGTATAGTACTTGCTATATAAGGAGAGATGTTGTTGGTCTACGCATGCTTGAGAAAGGGGCGTGACTCGAAACGTCACACGCACAGGTGTGCGGGACGCTCTGCCTGATGTCCGATGGAGGAGTTGAGCTAAGTACTGCTTTACCCGCTTAATATACCTGATCATACTATTTTTATCTGTGTTGTAACAAAGAGCTATTATGCTGAAAAGTGCTGATGAAATATAATGGTTTGCACATATATGAGAAAAAAGAAGATATTGATCAAGTGAATTCACACTGCTGTGTTTTTGGACTATGTTCACTTGTTGGACCTTTCAGAAAAATCCAACGTGTAATCCTCTTTAAGTAAAAGCATTCAGCAGAAATCCAAGGATTTTTCAGATTTGGTTGCAGGTAAGCCAATGGGGCTAACCCGCGTTATTCCTCCCGGAGCAGAATTTGACGAGGATCCACTCAATAGAACAAACATGTTCATTTATTTTTTTCCCGCACTGCAGATTTGAAATCCTTGTTGTGGAAAATCCAAGCTATAGTTTGCTGTGTGATCCACAGCACGGACTGACCATTCAAGTGAAAGGCAGGTGGAGCACACAAGAATTTTAATAAGAAATCCGCATTGAATTCCTTGTTAAAATCCATTGTGTGAACCTAGTGCTTCCTTCGTTATAGATGCTATAAACAATTCACCATGTAATTAGAACCAGTTGTAACTGATAAAAGTGAAAGGCTTATCCCATCGCTATAGCGCCTTCATATTCATAATACTCTGATACCCAGTGTTGAGCCAGTAATGTAGAGCAGTTTTTACTTTACATACCTGACCTATCCAGGTTTTGTTCTTAAAGAGAACATGTCACCTAGTTTATGCCCCCCTAGCTGAGGATAACACATGCTAGTGACAGACATGCTGTTTCCAGCGCTGTGTCCCTTATTCTGCAAGTTTTAGAGTATTTAATGCTCAAATCTGCAGTTTTCAGCCAGAAAAGAGTCATAAAGTCAGTTTTTTTCATGCCCCACCCACTTGAAGCTAGCCCCGCCCAACTCAACTGATAAACCTATTACTTTGAATAGGTAGAAACATGTTAACTGTCAGTGGGCGGGGCTAGTCTTTGGTGGGCGGGGCTAACACCTGCCCAAGAATAAGATTTGAGCATTAAATGCTCTAAAACTACAGCATCTTACAGAATAAGGCTATATTCACACTGCAGTAATTGCGGGCCGTATTTTGCCCCGCAATTACGCCGTGTGTACGGGGGCGGAGCGGGGCAGAAGGGGGGGGCTGACATCCCGCCGGCCCCATAGACATGCATTATTCTCGGCGCATATAAGCCTTGAATAAGTGACATGTCACTTCTCTTCCCGCTCGGTGTATTGTCCGAGCAGGGAGAGGAGACGTAATCCATAGTTCTCTATGAGAACTGTGGATTACCATAATGACTGGGACGGATTTCAGCCCATAATTTGCGCAGTACGGCGCGAATTACAGGCTGAAATACGTCCCAGAATGTGCCGTGTGAACATAGCCTAAGGGACACAGTGCTGGGAATAGCAGGTCTGACACTAGCTTGTGCTGTCCTCAGCAAGGGTGGCATAATCTATGTGACAGGTTCTCTTTGATGACCTAGTCAGCGAGTCGTCGCAATGACACACTCCCTTCAACGCTTACCATTAGGTTCTAGTTGAGGCTGTCTTAACTCAATAGGACATGCTGGTATGTCCAGTGGTTGGCAAGGTGCAGTCTACAATATACAGCTGATATATATCTCCATACTGCATGTTTAAAGTGAACCTATCAATTCTGTTATGCGTCCTTCATTGAGGGGGACATAAGTTAGTGACAAAGTGACCTATCAGGTGGTTTATGCTGCCTTATCTGAAAGCAGGATGTAATAGAGGAGAGAATCTTATATAGGTTTATATAAATTGGAGCAGGATTTCTGTAAAAAGCAGAGAAAATAGTGACTCGACTCGTTAAGAGACGGTGACAGTCCTGCCGACCCTGCCCACATAGAGTGGTTGATGGTTTTTTCTGCCACACACTGATACTGGGAAAGCTTTCAATCACTGTATATGGATGGGTCAGCATGTACGTTTTTTTGTGTAGTCTTGTTTCTACAAAGTAAAGTTTTTTACTTCCCCTGACTGTAAAATGTCTTCCTGTTTCATTAGATATTACACCACCACATTGCGGCGGTGGAGAAGCTCGCCCTCACTACTACAGGCTGCCCCCTAGTGATTCAGTGCAAGAATTTCCGCGTGGTACATTTTATAGTTCCCAGAGAGCGCGACTGCCATGACATCTACAACTCTCTGCTTCAGCTTTCCAGGCCAGGTAAGACTAGATCCAGATGTACTGAACATCTAATGTCAAATTCTAGCAAAACCGAACTGATAGACCTGTTAATGAGCTGACTTGTTGATTCTGATATTTTGCCTGGACGTTCGCCCCTTGGTTTTTGAATGTATGGAAGGACTTCATTTCATGTTCTTCCAGCAGTCATGACCTCACATGATGCGGTTTGGCAATTTTCTTGGCCAAGAGACCTTATCGATGAGGTGGAAAATACTGTTTCTCTTTTCTTGGGAAATCTTCTTCATGGCTGCTCCTCGATTCGAATCGGTGACCTTTTCCATGAAAGTCAGCTTAGCACACTTAGCTATTAGGGACTGTGGGAACAGCTTGTAAATTGTAGTATACAACAAAAAGATTGTTCCACCTCCGGGAGCAAAATAGTAACAATGCAGTCACATGACAAGAATCTGCATAATTAAGCATTTTCTAAATAGTTGCAAGTTAAATTTAGCTATGAGATAGCCAAGATGATTGTCTATAAAATGATGGTAACCACATGTTCAAAACTGTAGTGGATGGGGAGATATAGAGCCTGAAAGTAAAAGATTCAAAACATTGTTACCCTTTTGCTTGTTGGTGTAAAATATTTTTATTGGAATACAACTTTAGAACACAAAAAACTTTAATAAATTGTACATTTGCAAAATGCTACAGTAAGTGGGGAAAAAAGTTTTCATCAAAAACGTCTTGAATAAGATTTGTTGAGTGAGTCTATGAATTTGTTCTGAGAAAAAGCATCGCCTCTATAAGATCCTCCTTCATAGATGAAATCTCCTTTTTTCCAGGCTAGAGAACGGCCTCTCTACACAACGGAATCTTTTCCCCTGCGGTAACGCTTTGCCTGCTCCATGTCATACTTGACAAATTTAAACTCCTCATCTGATGAGGCTGAAGATATGGGAGCAGGAGCACTGGCAAGACCCAATTCCTCTTGCTCTTGGCACTGCATTGAACGAATTGCGCCAATTTATTATATATTTTGGCAGTCGGAGTCAGTCCATTTTATAACGACTCCAACTCCACCAAAGTAGACACAGACTCCACGACTCTGTCCACAACCCTGCCTATATGTTCCGTATATGATCGGTGCTGTTATCTCCTGTATTTTCTGTACATATGATCAGTGCTGTAATCTCCTGTATATATGATCAGTGCAGTCATCTCCTGTATGTTCTGTTTATGATCTGTGCTATAATCTCCTATATGTCTCCTATAGTCTAATCTCCTGTGTGTCCTGTACATATGATCGGTGCGGTTATCTCCTGTATGTTCCATGTATGACCAGGCCTGTAATCTCCTGTATATGATCGGTGCTGTAATCTTCTGTATGTTCTGTTTATGATCGGTGCTGTAATCTCCTGTGTGTCCTGTATATATGATGGGTGCTGTAATCTCCTGTTATATAGATGGTGCTGTAATTCCTTCCTTTTTAATGTTCTGTTCTGTGTTATAGATGGGTGCTGTAATCTCCTGTGTGTCCTGTATATATGATGGGTGCTGTAATCTCCTGTGTGTCCTGTATATATGATGGGTGCTGTAATCTCCTGTGTGTCCTGTATATATGATGGGTGCTGTAATCTCCTGTGTGTCCTGTATATATGATGGGTGCTGTTCTCCTGTTTTGTTCCAAAATATGATGAGGGCTGTAATCTCACTGTATATATGATGGTGCTGTAATCTCCTGTATATGATGGGTGCTGTAATCTCCTGTGTGCCCTGTGGTCTGATTTGTGCCCTATAATATGATCTGTAATGTTCCTGTGTGTCCGTATACATGAGGGGTAAATTTTCTCCATGGTGTTCCTGACATATGATCGGTGCGGTTGTCTCCTGTATGTTCCATAAATGATCAGGCCTGTAATCTCCTGTAAAATTTGATCATGCTGTAATCCCCGGGATAAAATTGACGTAATCTCCTGGTGTCCGTACATATGACGGGGCGGTTTTTTCCCCCTTTTATGTTCCATAAATGATCGGTGCTGTAATCTCCTGTATATATGATCGGTGCTGTAATCTCCGATGCCCTTGTATATTGGCAAAAATCCCCGTATTTTCTTTTTGATCCAAATACAAATGTAATATTTTTCCCAAGGAAAATGTTCTGCGACCGGGCATCGAGGGGGGAATGGGTACATATGTTTTGGGGCTTGTGCCCCTGATCTTTTAAGACACTAACAATGCCCCCTGCCTCAGCAGCTGTTGTTAGTCATAGACGCTCTTCCTGATTGTGATTTATTGGCAGCAGTATTAGGCTAAGTTCACACGGCTTAACTGCGGGGCGTAATTCTGCCCCGCAATTACGCCGTGTGGCCGGGGGCGGGGCGGGAGCGGGGGAGCGAGTGGGCGGCCGGCACTTCGCCGGCCCATAGACAGTCATTGCTAGCGGCGCATATACGCCGCTAGAAAGAGACCTGTCAATTATCTCCCCCCCCGGCGTATTTGGCGAGCAGGGAGAGGAGACCTAATTCATAGTTCTCTATGAGAACTGTGCATTACCGTAGTTACTGGGACGGATTTAGCCCGTAATTGGCGCACTTCGGCGCGTAATTACGGACTGAATTACGTCCCAGAATAAGCCGTGTGAACATGGCCTTACAGAGCACTGGTGACCCTGCTCAGCTGCATTATACATGAACAGCACAGGCCGAGGCTCCATTGTCTCTCGTTGTGTAATTACAGTCTCCGCGGACATCGCTGTGTAGTGCTGCTGGTAATCGATCTATTAGGACACAGCTGGACTAAGTGCCTGTGAGGAAAATGACAAAAGTCACCCCCCAGCTCTTGTAACTTCACCCAAATTCACTCTCAGTTATTGCAGGATTCAGAACTTCACCTAAGCTCCCTCACTGATCAAAACATGTCATTGAGGAAACACTGAATTAAACAAAAGCCAAAATCAATTTAGATGCAAGATCTGTCATTTCCCAATCCAGATAAGGAAGCGGGCCAGCAGGGAGCCTGAGCCTCAAAGGGTCCTCAATAATTTCCTTAGCACCTTGACTAGGGCCAGGGTAGACATCTGCTCCAAGAGGCAAAGGAGATTTGGTAGACGCCTGATGCCGAAGTTCCATAAAGAATTATGGAATAACCATACGTTACAGGCACACCCCAATTTCATATTTTTAAATATGAGCGCACCTCACACTCATAGCTGTCACTTCCTTGTTTGTAGGACCAACGGGCAGGGAGAAACTGGTACCAGGAACAGAGCAGCGGCCCAGGGTTTGGTACCCAGTTGTATCTTGGACCCATCCGGTTCTGATCATGCCTATGCTACGGCTCTGCACCAATACTGTGCTGAGTTATATAGTCTACACAGCTCAGATTTTCTGACAGCAAATCTGACCGTAACCACAACAGTGATCCTAAGTATAAGGCCACAGTCCTCACAGTCAAGACAAAAACAAAATCCCTAACTAGAGAGAGGACAAAATATATTAAAACATCACTTTTAATAATATAATAATAATATAAATATGGCACCGTACAATAACAATGATATTAAAAAATCACTTACAAAAATATGAGTGATAGTGAACAATGACACAGGAGCTATAGGGCTAAATTTAAATCCTATTAAACCCTAGGTAGCTAATTACAGCTCAATATAACAGGATTATCGCCCTGAAAAAGGACGGTCCCATCACAAACCTGTCCCTAGCTAAAAAGACCCTATTAGTCCCTCATGCTATAAATCCCGGCATGTTTCTATTCTCCCAGATAAACCGGATCTCCTCAGGGGATATATAAGGGGAACACACTAGCAAGAGAAAAGGGCCTATGAAGATCCACCACAAGATATATATAGGGCGTTACCTGTTGTTTAGATAAGACAAACCATTAAATAAATCCAATTACTTATTTATTTACATATTTCTTCTAGCTCCACAAAAGATAAAAGGACGATAAAACGTAAGCCGCATGCCCCGCAAATGGGTGCATCCCCCTTACCCTCTGTGTATGACAAGCGCAACATAAAGCAATCAACCCCCAAAAGGGGCAAATCTGACTGTCTAAAAAACGTTTTTCGGGCAGAACATGAACTGTTCAATGCAAAGGGAACGGCTGAATCCGCAAACGGTGGCCAAAAACCACCTCCCCTTTACGTTAAAAAAACGATAAAATACATTTTGGATAATCGCCCGATTTTGTCAGGCCCAGGGGAGGGCCCTTAGGGCTGTCCCCACGCCGGGGTTTTTTTGGCCGTTTTTCAGAGGGTTTGCGATTTTCAGCCCGCTGAAAAACCGCCGAAAAACAAGCACAGGGGCCCCTAGGGAAAACTGTGCAGCACCCCACTGCAGGGTTTCCGCCCCCCGGGGGCCCCCCGAAGGGGACAAACATGACATTTTTTCCGCCCGGGTTTTCGGATGGAATATGTGCATTTTAAGGAAGGGGGCTCATCCGGAAAACTCCCGTCCCCCTGCGGGGGCACGGCACACTCACACCAACAAATAGGTCGGAAAACCCCCCGGGTATTTTTTCCTCGCCGGGGGGACATGCCCATTATTATTGCTTAAGTAACAGTGAAAGTCCTGTTGATCCCTTCCACATACAGTGATTTACATTTTGCTCTGTACACGCACTGATACAAGTATAGCTGTCTATCACTGTGTGGGCGGGGTAAGCAGTACTTTCACTGTTACTTAAGGAATCCTAATAGTGTTTTCTCAGATTTTTACTCAAAAAAAACCCGCTCCAAATCATATAAACCTATAATCATAAGCCCACTTTTCTCCCTCTATTACATCCTGCTCTCAGATAGGGCAGCATAAGCCACCTGACATGTCTGCTTTAAGAAACTCTGCGTTCCTTGGGCTAAGGGCTCTTGTTCTGGGCCTCGATAAATTAGCCAAGGAGAAGCAAGGCTACAGGGAGCATCTGTGGAGGCCCCAGGACATAGATGCACTACCTGGTTAGCCTGTTTAATTATTATTTTTTTTTTTGCACACAATACAAAGCTTCATTTTTCACTATGATAGAGCTGCAGGAGAATCGAACATTTTCTGCTTTGTTCTCGCACCCTCTATTGGAGGCACAAACACTGGGGCATGCTTTGAAAAAAAAAAATGCAATCGCCACACTTGGAGCATGGTCATCCAGCTTTTTTTATTTTATGGGAAACATGTCGCTGTTTTGTTGCGTTTTTCAGCTGCATCGAAAATAAGTAATTTTTAAAAAAAACGTATCTGTTTTTTTTTTTTTTTTTTAAAAAAGGCATGCCTTTTTATTTTATTTTAATCACCTGCTTTTCAATGGTGCTCCAAATTAGAGTGAAAGGGGAGTTTCGAACTAGCTAATGTTTGGTAGTCCGTCATGATATCAAATAGAAGAATACTTATTTTTGTAGACCCTCTTTCCCTTTTTTTTCCGGCTGTCCCGGTGATCCAGGCAGTAGACTTATCTGCACATTCTTGACATAACTACCTTAGCCATTCATAGCGACGCAACAAGAGTCAAACTTTTTATATTCTTTTTTTCTCTTTTTGTATTGTTAAAAAAGAACTAAAAAACATTTCTTGTGTCAGAACAAAACTATCCGTATTAAAAAAAAAAAATGCAGAAATGCGACGTGTGAACCCAGCCTAGACATCACTTCATCCAATCCTCATTGTTACTCCTCTATAGTCCCATATAACTTTTTTTCTCCTGTTTGCTGGTTTTTGTTTGACAATTCATTCAGCAGACTTCTTACAGCTGTGTTAGAAACATTGACTCCCTTTTCTTCTCATTTGTTTTTTTATTTATTTTGGTTTTCATTTTTATTGTCGGTTTACGTTTAAATTTCTGTCCTACCACTTTGATGTCTTCCTTTGGGCCCCCTACCGTATAACTGAGTTAAGCCGACCCCGGTATAACCCAGGCACCTACTTTTTTCCACAAAAAAGGGAAAACTTATTTACTCAAATTAAAAACTAGGGTGGAAAAAAAAACGGCTAAGGTGAATTTTTAAAAAAAAAAATAATACCAATAAAATTACATAGGCTTTTTAATTTCCCCCATAGGCAGGGATAGGCAGTTTAAAGCCCCCATAGGCTGGTATAGGCAGCTATAGCCCCCCAGGAGGTTATAGGGATGTAAGGCGTTTTAAATTCCCCCTATAGGAAAAAATAGGCTGGGATAGGCAGTTTTAAGTCCCCCAAGGCAGGTTATAGGCGTGAAAAGGGATTTTAATGTCCCCCAAGGCTGGTAAGGCAGCTTATGTCCCCCCAGGGGAGGGTATGTGGTAATTTCCCCATAGGCATTTAGGTCCTCATAGGCAGGCTTTGCGGTAAGGTCATTATAGACTGGTTATAGGCAGGATAGGGCCCCCCTAGGCAGGCAAAAGGCGGGAATTGTCCCCAAAGGGAGGCTATAGGCAGGGGATAGGGCCTCATAGGCGGCTATGGCAGGGTATAGGTGTTTTTAGGCTGGTTAAGGGAGTAAGGTTCCCCTGGCGGCTATAGGGGGAAAATTTTCCCCCTAGGGAAAGGGTATAGGCAGGTATAGGTCCCCTAGGCAGCTATAGGAGACTAGGCAGGCTATAGGACTAGGCAGGCATAGCAGTACAGGGGCTATAGGCAGTAAGGGGGCTAAGGCAGTACTAGCAGGCATAGGGAGTATAGGGAGTATAGGGAGTACTAGGAGGTTAGGCGTACTAGGGAGGTATAGGCAGTACTAGCAGGATAGGCAGTACTAGCACCATAGACGTACTAAGAGTAAGGCAGGCTATAGGCATAAAGGGAGGGATAGGCAGGCTATAGGAGGAGGGAGCTTTTGGCAGGTAAGACATGTAGGTAGGATTTTTAAAAAAAAAAAAACACCCACTTTCCCGGCTCCCCCCTGCTCCCCTCCCCCGCCGCTCCGCCTCCTGCTGTCCGCCTCCCCCCGTTTTCTCGGCACAGGGTGAATCATCGGCCGCGCACCCGGTGTGTGACCACGCTCTGTGCCGGAAACTCCGGACAGCCCGAGTCGCGGCCGCCCGGAGTCATTACGGGCAGGAAACACTCCCCTCTGCACCGCAGGGTATCTCCTTCCCCCTGCGCTCCGGAGGGTCCATGTAGGGGGAAAAGATCGCTGACAGCGCCTTCCCCCCGCAGCGCCCGGACACTGTCAGATACTGGGATTTAGCAATCCTCCCCGAGAGTCGATAAGGGGGGGGGGGGGGGGGGGGGGGGGGGGGGTGGGGGGGGGGGGGGAAGCTTCCTGTCGGGACCGGGCCATCGCAGCGTCCCCAGCGCCGCAGGCCCCAGTTAAGCCGAGGGGGGTATTTTTCAGCACATTTTTGTGCTGAAAAACTCGGCTTATACTCGAGTATATACGGTATATGTTTTCCTTTTTATAACCTTACTCTTTTGTTCACGGCTCAGTTTCCCAAACCTCTGACTCCCTCATACATGGTGCATGTTTAAGTGATAACTTTACTGTAGTAAAATGGTAACATCGGGCTGTTTATCACCTTATGATACAATAATCAAGCTATTTGGGTAGAACGACACTGACAAGCAGAAGGGTAACAATGTTTTGATCTTTTGAACACTTGTGGGTAGAGTTGAAGAAAAAGCTGTATTTGTATCCAAGTCCAGTCTGCAGCAACATATGGGAATGTGGAGAAGAGACCTGGGATAAAGATTTTGATCAAGATATGCTTGAATCTGATTCAGAGCCCAAAAGGGAATTCAGGCAGTATTAAAAACCCAAAAAGGGTGGATTCCCAAATACTAACAAAATAATAAAAAATTAACATTTTGATTTTTAGGAGCAAAACAGTAACCAATGCAGTTACAGGAAAAAACCCTCCCGAACTAAGCAGATGCTAAATACTTGCAAGTCACATTTATGTATAAAATAGGTAAGATGACTGTATATAAAATTACAGTAACCTCATGTACAAAGCTGAAGTGGATGGTGAGATATGGAGCCGAAAGTCACAGGTTCAAAACATTGTTACCCTTTTGCTCATCAGTGTAAAATATATTTATTGGATATGACTTTAGAACACAAAAAAATTGTAAATATGCAAAACACTGCAGGAACATTTGTGGAGTCTCGGGAATTTGTTCTGAGAAGTAGTATTGCCTCCATCAAAATCCTGCATACATGACCTCACATCTGATCTCATTTTTCCAGGCTAGAGAACGGCCTCCCACACTAAAATTGGGTTAGGGCAAAGTGGTGACCACAGGGCAACATCTCTAACAATGTCAGGGTATAAAGGAATTGCCACAGTCAGTTTTGATGAATAGTTGAACTCTTCTTCTTCTTTGAAAGCAAGTGAAAAATTTGGCTGAAATCTGTTTGACCTGGGAGCGGAATCTTTTCCCCTGGTGCAGCGCTTTGCCTGCTCCATGTCATCAATTACACTCCTCATGTGATAAGGCTGAAGATATGGGAGCAGGAGCACTGGCCGGACCCAATTCCTCTTGCTCTTTGCACTGCATCGAATTAACTGGACCAACTTATTATATATTTTGGGATTCGGAGTTGGTCCATTTTATGATGACTCCGACTCCTGCAAAATAGGCACCGACTCCATGACTCCGACTCCACAGCCCTGCTTTTGTTTACACTGTACTTACATTTACTTGCATCTTGCAGTGCTGGATTTCCACTGTAAATGAATTGTATCATTCTTTTCATTGTTATAATTGGCATCTTTCTTGTTGGGGCTATGTTTTCTTTCAATTGGCCAAGTCCAACAGCTTGGTAAGATCTATAGACACTTTCCCTTTGACCTGCAAAAATTATGTTCAGATAAGTGCAAATAAGAAGGTGATTCCAGATTTTTCCCCTCGGTATTGAATAATTCCATAATCGTTTTTATCATTATTTGATTTGGAAAATAATTACTTGTTTCCTCAAACGAGCATGTTCAACTATCAAGCATTTGTGTCATCTGAGAGGTGTATTTTCTACAATGCAAAAAAGCTGAGAAAACTTCCTTTATGTGTGGTGATTCCATACTTGTTACTAGGGGATGTGTAGCTGTATGTGTCCATATGTCCCCACCAAGTATTCACCACTAAAAAAATGACTATTTTCATGGTCTGCTAGGTAACAAACTGCAATAAGATGTAACTATTCTTTTCCTATCTATTAGTCGGATACGAAGATCTCTATGCATTTTCCTACAACCCCAAACAAAAGGAGACAGAACGGGTTCTTGGCTGGCAGTGCATTGACCTGAAAGATGAGTATAAGCGAATGGGAGTTCCTAATGCTTACTGGCAACTCTCCGACGTGAATAGAGATTATAAGGTAAATGGACCTTTAGGGCAGAAGAATTGGTTAATTGAAATTCTCTGCGGGTTATTGTCCCAGCACTTCTGCTACTGAAATGTTTCCAATACCAACAATATAATAGGGAACTACTGTTTATTCAGTTCTCTATTATGTTATTTGACATAGGCTGCGTTCAGATGTTCAGGTTTTTGAAGCCAATGCTAGGAATGGACCACAATTGAAGGACTCGTTAAAGATGGAGACTTCTCCCTGTTTCGCATGCTTTCCTGGATTTGGCTTCAAGAACTGCAAAATTGATATCAGGAAGTACGGCCACATTTGAATTGCCTTTGTAAAAAGAGATGGTAAACACTTTAGGCCAGTGATGGCGAACCTTTTAGAGACCGAGTGCCCAAACTGCAAGCGAAAATCCCCTTATTTATCGCAAAGTGCTGACACGGCAATTTAACCTGAGTACTGTGGTTCTGAACGCGTGGAGACGTCGGCACAAAGCAGGGAGGTGACATCAGGAGACGGGGCCCCAGCACAGTTGGCCACTCAGGACGTTGTGTGTGGTGTGTCCGTCGCATCCTTCATACCGACAGGGCCGCTATTAGAAATCTTAAGGCCCCCTACAGTTGAAGTGTCTGGGCCCCCCCTCCCGCCAACCTCGTTCCCACCCCCCATATTTCCACCATACAGTGAACATATAGTGGTAGTTACAAGTGTAAACGTGAAGTTACATTGAGTGACTCACAGGTGACGTCTTGTCTGATGGGTCGTTCACTTTCCCTTTTCTTCTCCATCTGGTCCACACTGCCATGATTACTTCTCTTGGCCACCACTCATCCCTGCTGAATTTACAACACAAACACCTAACTTTTCTATCATCTTCCTAACAGTGTCCCCTCCCCTGCTATGTACAAACGAAACTCCCCATCCATAGTGCCCCAAGTGATTACACACTTGGTGCCCTGGTAGTTAGGGCCCCCTTAAGTAGTTATACAGAGCTTCTAGTAGACCACCCCTCCAGCCCCTGTGATGGGCTCCCTCTGAGTCCCCCCGAGCCCCTGTGACTAAGATGGGGCACATCACAGGGGCTTGGAGAGGGCCCATCACAAGGGCTTCGGGGGAGACTGAGGGAACCCATCACAGGGGTTCTGGGGGGACTTAGACGGTGCCCATCACAGGGTTTCTGGGGGCTCAGAGAGGGTCCATCAAGGGGTTTCGGGAGAACCCAGGGGTGGTCCATCACAGGTGCTCGGGGAGGGGGGGGGTGGCTGGGCTCAGAGGGGGCCCATTACAGGGGTTCGAGGCGGCTCAGATGGGGCCCTGGTTACTAATAAAAATAAGGGTCCGTGCTGTGGGAGGTAGAGACCGGTGTCCGAGTCACATTGCTATACTTTTACATACAGCACAGTTACTGATACCTATTCTTTCTTTAACACTTACTGCGGGGCTGTGACCAACGCGGACCCTCCTATCTCGCTGTGCGCGGGCTTTGATGTGTCAAAGGCGGGATTTCAACACAATTTAAATCCGTGAGGCCATGCCTCATAGGGCGGGGCCTCGCTGATTTAATTTGTCAATCAGGTTTCCTGCATCCCGCCCGCAGACAGCAAGAGGGAAGGATGCGGCGCCAGTCACAGCCCCGCAGTAATTAAACAAAGAACAGGTCTCAGTAACTGTTCTGTATGTAAAAGTATAGCAATGTGACTCGGGTGCCGGGCTCTCCCTCTCACAGTGCGGACCATTATATTTACTAGTAGCGATAGTAAAAGCAGTGAGTGGGCAGGCTGGCATGTGTGCCAGCAGAGAGAGTGCCATAGGTTCACCACCGCTGCTTTAGGCTATGTCTCCCTGGCATACAATTATATTTACGGCACTTTTAGGATTTTAAAAGCGCTTAAAATACGATCATTCAGGCAGCCATATAGAGTACAATAGGAAAAACGACTTTTAGTTTTTTCGGTGTCTTCCCATACAATTGAATTGTATGTGTGACGTAACAAAAAAAATAGAACCAACTGCGGTTTTTGCGCAAAACGTGACAAAAAATTGTGGTCGTGCATCGGGGAAAAAAATGGTCGTTTTAGGCCGTTTTTTGTCTGATGCATTGTATCCCTGGCTTTAGAGCATTAGAACGGTTTGTCAACCAATTTGACAAAAAAATAAGCTGTAAATGTGAACGCAGCCAGAAGGCTGTAATATACTGGCTTTCACTAGCTGCTTCACAGTCAGATATCATATTTTTTGTCATTTTTTTTTCCTTATTTTATGGTTGCTTACTGAACCATTAACCATAGGCTTTCCTATCCTTCCTATCTATACTCATTCCCTAAAACTTCAATTTCAGTAGATGGATGCAATCTACTGTTAGTAGGATATGTATATTGCTGGTAGGGTAGAATTTGACTTAGTGGGATGGTGTAAGAAAAAAAATGTAAAGTTAAGCAAATGTAAAGCTAGGGTTTTTATAAGTGCTGATCGTACACTAAATATCACCATATATGATATAGGCAGGGAGTATTAACCAAAAATGTCACTGCAAAAGTATTATTCCCTGTTAAAATGTAACTTTTATTTAATATATCTAAAATAACAACCTGTACCCCAAAAAATTTTTACCCAACATACTATATTAAAGGCAACCTCTGACCTTGTCTATCAGCGGGGTATCGCCCATAAACGGTCTGCTAATCTGACAGATAAGCACTAATACATCAAAATACAATCCAGATATTCCCCACACTCCCGACGGCTTCCCCCAAGGGACAATTTATCAGGGGATTATAAGTAACGCTGCAAACAAACAGTATCACATTAGGGAGAGATTTTTTTAAAGCAGATAATAAACAAAAAAGATACTTCTTGGTCCTGTGAGACATAATATGATATTTTTCACGGGAACACACTTATAGTTCACCCAAATAGACCCTTTAAAGAGATTTTCTCATCTGTTTTCACAGAAGTTACTCTCCCCACTCCCCATGTACCTGCATCAGGCTTCCACTACCTGTGCAGGCTGTGGGTGGTTCTAGAGCAGCGACTGACACTTCAGCTCTGCTAACTCCTACCTCTAGCTTTTCCTGTTAAAGGGATGTTGGAGATAGAGGTTTATTTTTTAAAACATTATCCTGTTCATGGTTCTGGTAAAATGACTACAGGTGTATTGAAAGGTCAGAAGGAACCCTTCTGCCCTTTTTTTTGTATGTTTTTCCATGTTTGCAAAAGTGAAAAACAAAGCACATCAATAGTTGCACTATAATTGTCTTCCTAGAAACAGATGGGAAACAGAAGTAAGAAAAGTTGACAATCAATATGGCTGCTCTTCATGTTTACTTTGAAAAAACCGACTATAACAACAAAACAGGAAAAGGCCAAAATCTCCCATCATCTCACATGGCCATAGACCAGTATCAGACACGGAGACTATTCTCACAGTTCCTATCATTGTGTCACTGTATGTTTTTACTTTTCAGGTATGTGAGACCTATCCGAGAGACCTTTTGTCCCCTTACTGCCATAAGCCATCATTGTGGGAAACCAAAAAATTTAAATAAAGGGAGGGGTTTCCAGTGGTCAATTTTTCACCAGGAGACCCAGGTATCTATTCATTATACATATTTTTTTCAATACTTAGAAAGGGTAAGGGGGGTTTCGGGTGGGGGGGGTGTTGGAGTGTTGAGAATGGTCGATAATTGTAGGTATTAGTAATATGGACCACCAACTAAATATCCACCATTTATCAAAATATTCATCATTTTTTGCCATTAATTTAAATACTTTTAATTTAAAAGTGTTCTCCGATACGAATTATAACTAAGGTAAACTATTACATTTTTGTCCGCCTGCGCCACCATAGAGGGGGGGGAAAAATTTCGTATCTTCACACACATAGCAGCAAAGTAAATGTGCGTGCCACTATACGCCTGCAAAACACTTGTTGCCTTAGAAGTACGTGCAGGCCAGCGCATACTTCTGAAGCGTTTCCACTAACATTCACTTTTCCCCCGCCAATCTGGGAAAAAGTTATGTCACTTCTTTCTCCCGGCGAATAATATATGTCGAGGAAAGCAGCAGGTAATCATAGCTCTCAATGAGTGCTATGAATTTCTGTACTTTTGGGGCCCTTTGCAGGCAAAAACGCCGGGTTTTAAAAGTACCCTTACGGGTACATTCTACATTGCACCTAATCACAAAGCAATATGGAATAACCTTCTACGCTCCTTCTTGTGGAAGAGACAGTATTCAAATAAATATCCCACCGGCCAAATTGCAAAAGAATAAAGCACAAAACACATAACTTTCTCTCTTAAGATAGAGAATAAAAATAAGGAAGATAAAACTTTTTTTTTTTTAATAAGTTTGTATAATAAAATTACTTATCTTTAAGAAGGTCATTCTACGCATCCAAATAAGCAAACGCTGATTACTTTTATATATATGCCACTAAATTTTAAGACATTTTGACCCTCACTGGACAAGCCCGGGCTCCAATCCCGGGTCCCCAGTAATCCAAAAAAAAAGTAAGGGGGCCCTGTAAAATTTAAACTTATTTAACGACTTCCCAAAAGCATTAAACCAAACAGTAGAAACTGTAAAAAACAAGAGGGGACTTAATTTAGTTGCGGGAAGACCCCGTTTAACAGGATCCTGTAAAAAACAGAGGACGATTCTTTTTTGTCTAAATCCATACACTTCACCCTCCCTCTCTGTAGGGCCCCGTGGTAATACCATTCGTCGCGTCCAATGCATACAGGATCCCGTACAAAAGCCCACAGTTAGGGCGGACAAGGAGAACTCGGAGACCGACGGACTGTCAGCGTGCGTGCGACGTTTCGGGGAGGCTCCTCCCCTTTCTCAAGCATGCGCATACAGATACAGCCATCATCTTATAGCTGCATCCCGTGTGATCTTCCATCATATCAACGTAAGTATCCAATACACCTAAAAACAACAAAGATAAAAACAACAAAAAAACCCCGCACATCTAGAGAAAGGCTTTAGACTAAAACACTCATTAATGCCTTTCGGGGCCAAGCCTCCAAACGATGTATCCACAGTGCCTCCCTTTGTAACAGCTTTTTTTGTAACTTTTTTCTCATCTATGCTAGTTATTTTCTCTAATATACACCAGCGCATCTCAACACATTGTGTCTTCCAAGGCAAATGACGTGCCAGTGATGTTTCCCCAAAAGGGTCTTCTTATCCTCCTCATTATTGATATTCAGCATATCCTTTTTAAACTTCTTAATCAATGACTTATGCTCATTTAGTCGTACTTTAATCATACGACTTGTTTGTCCTACATATATTTTACCGCATGGCATTTAAGCATATATATCACTGATATACTTTCACAGGAATGGTTGCCTTTAATTTTAATTGGGTAGCCAATAATTAGGAAATATTGGGGGGTGTTACAGTCCGATCCCAAGTTTGGCCCTATGTTCAGGAACCAACCCAAATGGATATATAGGAAGGGGAGAACTATTGGCCTATCCATTGTGGCTGACGATATTAATAGTAAAAATAAAAAACAGTGATCGACACAAACTATTCTAAAACCTTTTAAAATGCGGCACAGTATCTTGCCGTAAATGCCAACACTGTTCGGAAATTTTTAAAGGGTGAACCATTTACCATCCGACTAAGCTACCCAATTAAAATTAAAGGCAACCATCCTGTGAAAGTATATCAGTGATATATATGCTTAAATGCCCATGCGGTAAAATAAAATGTAGGACAAACAAGTCGTATGATTAAAGTACGACTAAATGACATAAGTCATTGAATTAAGAAGTTTAAAAAAAAGGGTATGCTGAATATCAATAATGAGGAGGATAAAAGACCTTTGGGGAAAAAATCACTGCACGTCACTTTGCCTTGGAAAGACACAATGTGTCTGAGATGCGCTGGTGTATATTAGAGAAAGTAACTAGCATAGATGAAAACATTACAAAAAAAGCTGTTACAAAAGGGGGGCACTGGGATACATCGTTTGGAGGCTCTGGCCCCCCAAAGGCATTAAAGAGTGTTTAGTCTAAAAGCCTTTCTCTAGATGGCCGGTTTTATTTTGTTTTTATCTTTGTTGTTTTTAAGGTGTAAATTGGATACTTACGTTATATGATGGAAGATCACACGGGATGCAGCCTAAGAGATGGCTGTATCTGTACTGCGCCGCTTGAGAAAGGGAGGAGCCTCCCGAAACGTCGCAACGACGCTGACAGCTCCGCTCGGTCCCGAGTTCTCCTTCGTCCGCCCTAACTGTGGGTTTCGTACGGATCCTGTCTGCATTGGACGCCGATGAATGGTATCTACCACGCGGCCATACAGAGAGGGTGGTGAAGTCGTATGGACTTAGACAACAAAGACATCGCTCCTCGTTGTTACAGGACTCGCTGTTGAACGGGGTCTTCCCCGCAACTAAATATAATTACCCTCTTGTTTTCTACATGGTTCTTACATGTTTGACGTTTATGCTTTTAGGAAGTCGTCTAAATAAAGTTTAAAATTTTACATGGCCCATAACATTATTTTTTGTCATAGATTATCTACCATTGCAGTGAAAAGCCCCTGTATTACTAGCGATAACCTGGACCAATTAAAGAAGTTTACCCACTGTGGCTTTTTATGGCTTGTTAAAAGTACAAAAAAACAGCCCATTGTCTTGATCACTGGTAAGCGCATGGGTTGAAGTTTCACTGATCCTGAAAATAAGGTTGTTTTTGTTTTGGCTGCACCTGATTGCTCACTATTGAAATTAATGGAAAGTGGAGACTGGTGCTTTAAGGCAATGTTCACACGGCTTAAAATGGGACGTATTTCAGTCCGTAATTACGCGCTGTAGTGCGCAATTACGGCTGGAATATGTCCCAGTCATTACGGTAATCCACAGTTCTCATAGAGAACTATGGATTACGTCTCCTCTCCTTGCTCGGAGAATCCGCTGCGGGGGGAGATAAGTGATATGTCATTTTCTAGTGACATATACGCTCCGCTGGTAATGAAAGTCTATGGGCCGGCGAGGTGCCGGCCTCCCGCCCCTGCTCCAGCCCCGTCCACACGGTGTAATTGCGGGGCGTAATTACGCCCTGCAAATAAGCCGTGTGAACATAGCCTAATAAGAAATTATTTCTGATTTATAAAAATGAAAGAAAATCTTCTGTTTAGATCTTTATTCGCTACTTTTGAGAGGAGTAAGATATAAAATTTGATGTGGCTGCCGAAACCGTTGGTCTAGTTATACTTTATTAAAGAGCTGTAAGACTGTGAATACAATCTTAGAGCAAAAGATTTCAAGATGCAAAAAGGTTTTACCCACGGAATTTCTTAAGGTGTCCATTAATCTCTAACAGCTGTCAACTAAGGCCATGTTCCAACGGCACAGGTTTGCGGCCGGTTTTTCAGACGGTTTGCGGTTTTGCAAACCGTCTGAAAAACCGGCCGCAAACCTGTGCCGTCCATAAACTGCCGGCGGCCCGAAATCATTGTACTTGTTCATTCTTTCGTCCGGTTTTCGTCCGGAATATGAACAAGTGAATGGGAAGGGGGAGGGCTTTTTTCCGCTCATCATGGAGAAAAGCCGTTCTCCCCGCGGCCGTGGGGACGGCACACAAACCGGACAAATACCGGTCGGATAAACCGAGACAGTATTTGTCCTGTGCTGTGTAAACGGGCCCTAATTGTTCCTTCAGTGGGTAGCGCTTCCTCCTGATCCCACCCATATACTTACACATGTTGTTTGGCTGAGGATGGATGTGTTTTCAATAGGGAGAGGAGAGAATTACCATTTATGAACAGGGCTGCACCAGTTTTCCGGACTTTGAGCCAAAAAGAATGTATGAACAGGTGAATGCCAAACTTTGACGCGATAAGTGCCTTTGTAATGCGCCATAAACACTTTTTAGTGCGCCAAAGATTAGGGACCTTCTGCTTTTACTATAGCCATAAACTATAATGTGGCTAGTAAAATGATAGCATGATACACTTCTTTACACTATTGCTTTCTGAAGTCTACAGAAGGTCTTGTAAATAGTCATTGCGTTCCATTTACTTTTAGCTTTAACATCCCTTTAAGACAAGTCAGGACTAAGCGCATTGGTTTCGTAGTATCAGTCATACTTTGCAGAATGAAATTCGGATCTAAAGCGATTTATCATTACCAATGGAGATGTTTATCTTGAGTAAATCATTTTTGTCTGTTCTCTTGTGTTTAGGTGGCCATTTGCAGGTGTAGTCAGCCCTTGTCTGGCTTTAGTGCCAGGTGTCTGGAAGACGAGCATATGCTGCAGTCGGTCAGTAAAGCTAATCCTGAATGGCGGTCCATGTATGTGATGGATACTAGACCGAAGGTAAGTACGTTACTTCTCTATATTTACCATTGTCTAAGCCATGAGTTGAATTTCATTAGAACATATTTTGTCTCCTTGTAGTTAAATGCCATGGCCAACAGAGCAGCAGGGAAAGGCTATGAGAATGCAGACAATTATTCTAACATTAAGTTCCAATTTGTTGGAATTGAGAATATTCATGTTATGAGATCAAGTCTACAGAAACTTCTGGAAGGTAAGTGACGTGCTCCATTTTGTTTTAATGTAGCCACATTGCACCACAGTGTAACTAGGGTCAGATTGCAATAATGGGAGTCACTGGTTTGTCAACCAGTTCAGGGGCTAATTTTACCTGCACAGCAAAATTTTATGCTAACTGCTCTGCAGAGAGTGGAAACCTAGCCCTATTCATATGAATGGGACTGTTGTGCTAGTGCTTGCACACTGGGTCAGACCTCCACTGATCACTGTGTGGTGGCTTGTCCTTGCAGTGTGCCATAACTTCCATTCTTTGATCCTGTTTGGGACCTCCGTTGCGGGTATCCGTCAGGATACACATTTTGGGCATTGCGATGAACCTGGCAACTCATCCATAAAGAACAACGGTGCAAACCTAATCACATTTTGTGCCGAACAAAATAGCACGGTTGGGAAACAGTTCAGGAAACGGAACAAACGTGGTCCAAAAGGGATCACATTATCACTGTTGTTCCTTATGGATGTATCACAGGATCCTTTAGGATCCCTTTATCAGGTTTCCTGAGAGATACCCGCAGCGGAGGTCCCAAACAGGATCAAAGCGCAATGTAAACCTAACTTGTTAGCTCTCCTGTCACGTCTCAAAATATTTATATTCACGAAATTACAACTGTGAAACATGTATTCTTAGATTGTGCCGTCCCCCTCTTATTCCTCTCATACAAGATCTACAGCTCAGTGTTACCATCATTATCACATTCCGACACAGTCCATTCAGTGCTGACCATATTCACCTATGAAGGGATATACTCTACTGACAAGAGGAATGCTGAGTAGTTGTTGTTTTATTCATACAGTTCAAGGAGAAAAAGAGAGGAACAGCACAATGCAGAGTTTTAACGGCGGATGCTGCAAAGTTGCTATCTCTGGTGGAGTACCCACTAACACAGATCAGGAGAGCTGACGGTTTTTTTTTTTATGGAGTACCTACGTTTGCTGAAGGAAGGTGGGGGATGCAATTTCCTTTGGTACGAAAAAAAAGGACTGGTGCCATCCAAAGTTACAACCAGTCGAGTAACTTAAAGTGGTTGTCTCACTATAAGGATTGCTTTTTATATTAAAGATCTTGCAATAAAAAGTCACTGCAATATGTGTCCATTAACAGTATCCTACCTATTCCTAGATATCCCCTCTTGTATGGGCTGCATTAGCTCCTCAGGTCGCTAGAGCTCCAGACCTGTTTACTCCTGATAGGCTGCCAGCACGGGTCGCTATAGCTACCGACCTGGCTTCTGCTGCAGCCTAGTAGAAACCAGTAAACACGCCCGAATTCAAAATGAAACCAAGAAAACAGGACTGAGGTGAGATGCATTAATGTAGTGAGACAACCCCTTTAAATCTTCTGGACCCAAATAAAAAATCTATAAAAGGGCCCCCCACCCCAGCTACCGTATGTCATTGATAATCCTGGTGGCAGTGGGGTCTTTGGGCCCCCCAAGGCTCCAAGACCTGGTAATGACTACCACCCCTGTACCCAAGACTGGGACATGGTATTCTGGTGCCCTGGGCAAATGAGGCAAACAACGCCCCCCCAATGGAAAATTCAGCCCACTCCATGCTTCCTTGCGCCCCCTTCCTACCTGGGATGAAGTGGTGCCGTAGACGGTTGCTTGCCTTCGCCTAACCATCGTCCCTGCCTGCACCACTTATAGCTACAGCCCAGGATGAATCTAACCATAGTGAGTAGGGAATTATATAAAATACTGCTGTATGTTTCATTTCATCCACTAGATAGCAGTATGCATCTCTGGTTACTTTGCACACAAGGGACATAATTGACTGTGCCAGTCAGTAGGAGTTTGTAGTAGTAAATAAAATGGTCACGTGCATTGATTAGGCAATGGTTTTATTATAGTAATATATCGATTAATCTGGTTGTTTTTAATTATCACTGGATATTTACATTTAACCTACAACTACTTTAAAATTCGTGTTAATATTTTTTATAGATATTAAAGGGGTTGTCTCACTACATTGATTCATCTTACCTCAGTCCTGTTTTCTTGGTTTGTTTGAATTCAGGGGCTTGTTTACTGGCTTCTACTAGGCTGCAGTAGAAGCCAGGTCTGTAGCTATAGCAACCAGTGCTGGCAGCCTATCAGGGTAATCAAACAGGTCTGTATCTATAGCAACCTGAGGAACTGATGCAGCCCATACAAGAGGGTATATCTAGGAATAGGTCGGATACTGTTAATGGACACATATTGCAAAGTGACTTGTTTTTGCAAGATCTTTAATGTAAACAGTAAACCTTGTAGTGAGACAACCCCTTTAAGGTCCTGCAGTGTGAACCATCACCTGTGCTATTATATTAGCTGTTTCACCTTGAACCCTATATTCAGCTTTGATTTCCATCATACAGTTTTCTGTAGAGAACATGCAGTGTTGTTTAGCTTGATAGACATTGATTTATTATCTTTTGCTGATCTGCACTTTCTGTACCTGTAGTTAGTATTGCAGTTCAGAGCTGCAATCAGAATTCTACTTTTTGTCAAAGAGAACGGTCAACAGGCTTGTTTTTAGAGGTGCCCATAAGCAGCCCATTGATATAGGAAAAACCTTGCTTAGCCTCTTTTCCAAGAAATTCCACACTAGACATTTCAATATATAGATAGAAATCTCTCAGTTTTTCTGTTCTCTTGATTTGGTCTAATATCACTTTTGTATTGTTCACACATCGTATTATTCTCTGTTAATTACAGTTTGTGCATCTAAGAACTTATCTGTAAATGACTTTTTAAGTGGCCTAGAAAACTGTGGGTGGCTGCGTCACATCAAAGCCGTGCTGGATGCTTCTGTCTGGTTAGCAAAGGTATGAGAATATCTAAATATGACTGTTACTGTATAATAATATCCTATGCAAACTCTAATGTACTTATGTATCAGTTCTTCCCAGTTCTTAAAGTGAAGCGATCATGTGGTTTTTGCTGTCCACTCTGAGAGCAGGAGGTGATAGAGGAAAGAGAAGCTCAGTTCTGTGATATATAGGGTTATATGATAGCGGAATTGAGTTCTGTGATATATAGGGTTATATGATAGAGGAGAGAAGCTGAGCTCTGTGATATATAGGGTTATATGATAGAGGAGAGAAGCTGAGCTCTGTGATATATAGGGTTATATGATAGATGAGAGGAGCTGAGCTCTGTGATATATAGGGTTATATGACAGAAGAGAGGAGCTGAGCTCTGTGATATATATGGTTATAGAGGAAATGAGCTGAGCTCTGTGATATATATGGTTATATTATAGACGAGAGGAGCTGTGCTCTGTGATATATATGGTTATATGACAGAGGAGTGGAGCTGAGCTCTGTGATATATAGGGTTATATGAGAGATGAGAGGAGCTGAGCTCTGTGATATATAGGGTTATATGATAGAGGAGAGAGGCTGAGCTCTGTGATATATAGGGTTATATGATAGAAGAGAGAAGCTGAGCTCTGATATATAAGGTTATATAAGAGGAGAGAAGCTGAGCTCTGTGATATATAGGGTTATAGAGGAGAGAAGCTGAGCTCTGTGATATATAGGGTTATATGATAGAGGAGAGGAGCTGAGCTCTGATATATAGGGTTATATGATAGAGGAATTGAGCTCTGTGATATATAGGGTTATATAATAGAAGAGAGAAGCTGAGCTCTGTGATATATAGGGAGATATGTTAGAGGGAGATAAGCTGAGCTCACTGATATATAGGGTTATGTGATAAAGGGAGAGAAGCTGAGCTCTATGATATATAGGGTTATATGATAGAGGGAGAGAAGTTGAGCTCTGTGATATATAGGGTTATATGATAGAGGAGAGAAGCTGAACTCTGTGATATATAGGGTTATATGATAGAGGAGAGGAGCTGAGCTCTGTGAAATATAGGGTTATATGATAGAGGGAGAGAAGCTGAGCTCTGTGATATATAGGGTTATATCATAGAGGAGCTGAGCTCTGTGAAATATAGGGTTATATGATAGAGGGAGAGAAGTTGAGCTCTGTGATATATATGGTTATATGACAGAGGAGAGAAGCTGAGCTCTGTGATATATAGGGTTATAGAGGAAAGGAGCTGAGCTCTGTGACATATAGGGTTATATGATAGAGGAGAGAAGCTGAGCTCTGTGATATATAGGGTTATATGATAGAGGAGAGAAGCTGAGCTCTGTGATATATAAGGTTATATAAGAGAGGAGAGAAGCTAAGCTCTGTGATATATAGGGTTATATGATAGAGGGAGAGAAGCTGAGCTCTGTGATATATAGGGTTATATAACAATGCAAAAAGGGACACTTTGTCTTTTGGATTAAGAGTACTCCTGAGGAAGCACGCGGTGACAGCGGGCGAAACGCGTTGAGTATTTTTATTTATTTACTTTTAATTTATCTTTGCCAATAAATAGTATGTAGTCCAAGTTATCCTTTTTGGCATTAAGAATATCCCAAGCACCTTTTTACTCTTAATCCTAAGAACAAATTGTCCCTTTTTGCATTGTTATATATTCCCCCAAAGTTCCTTGTTGCAAACAGTCGTGTGTTTTTTAAGAGTAAGGCTGCTTTACTAGTGGATATGCCTGTAGAAGAATCGAACCATATCCGTGTGGATGCAATTATCACCATATGTCTTCATATGAGTTGTACCATATTATTTGTACAACTCACCCAGGTGAGCGGCACTAATTATTAATTACTGTTTCTGCTTGCCAAATTGTACTACACAAGGAGCTGCGCTTTTTGTCTCCCCACATCTTTTTGTTGTTTTAGCACTATTTATAATCAATATAGGGTTATATAATAGATGTAGAGTAGCTGAGCTCTGTGATATATAGGGTTATATGATAGAGGGAGAGAAGCTGAGCTCTGTGATATGTAGGGTTATATGATAGAGAAGAGCTGAGCTCTGGGATCTATAGGGTTATATGATAGAGGAGAGAAGCTGAGCTCTGTGATATATAGGGTTATATGATAGAGGAGAGAAGCTGAGCTCTGTGATATATAGGGTTATATGATAGAGGGAGAGAAGCTGAGCTCTGATACATAGGGTTATATGATAGAGGGAGAGAAGCTGAGCTCTGTGAGATATAGGGTTATATGATAGTGGAGAGGAGCTCTGTGATATATAGGGTTATATGATTTGAAGCAGGATTCCTGAGTAAAAAGCAGAATAAATTATGACCGGACTTCTTAAAGGGGGTTTCTTGCTACAATGATTCGCTTTTAGCATATAGGAACAGTTAATTGAAGATGTTTTCTAAATACATTGCTTTGTTGATTTTTCTTTAGTCAGGAGATAAAGATTTTATCTCCTCTTAGAGCACACAGGTTTCTCCGGTTACAACCATCTCTCGTCTTATCTCTTATTGCTCTAAGCTGCCTTCACTCAGTCTTATCTCTTGTAATGGTTAAGCTAAGTAAACACCCTTTAGAGGCCTGCAGCCTGAATATTACACTTTATAAACTCTTCTACTCATTGTCAGTGTAATAAGAATATCATATAACAAGAATATCTAGAAACAGAGCTGATGTGTCCACAGCCTGAACAGCATTTGTGAGTCTAAAGCTGGCTGTGAAACGGCATCTCTTTAATAAACGGTGAAAGTCTTGCTTACTTTGCCCACATACAGTGATTTACTTTTTTAAATGTATTAGTGTGTGTGTGTATGTGTGTGTATATAGAGAAAGCTGTCAATCACTGTGTTTGTGTGGGATCAGCAGGACTTTCACTTTCTGTTTCACTTTTATCTTTGTTTTTTTTAACCAGAAATCCTGCTCCAAATCATGTGCGCCTATATATCACATTGCTTAGATTCTTTCCCTCTATCACATTCTGCTCTTCGATATTGCAGTATAAACCACCTCACAGGTTCCCTTTAAGATCTCTGCTTGCAAACAGTGAATGCTACATTCATATTTAGGTGCATTGGTTACTAACAATGCTGCAGGAAAAGCTTTCATTAAAGGGGTTTTAGAGCCAAATGCAGTTTCAGATTCATGCCTGCTGTCTTTTCCTGGTCAGGCTGTGGCTGCAAAGAGCTACAGAGGTTAAAGTAAACCAACAAAGAAGACTCATTACTTATTTGAGATAACACACTGTTCTCAAGCTGCCAGCAGCCCGACCTATCGTCATCCCTGCTATCAGATAAGACAGAGAGAAGGGGAGAGCAGGACAGTAACCATAGAAACCTGTGTGCACTCAGAGCTGATCAATTCTGTTTATCTCTTCAACAAAGTCCCAAGAAACCAAGCAGTGTTTTTGGAAAAACTTTTTAATTACCGGTCCCTACACATTTTTTTTTCATATTCAAAAATATTTTTATTTGATGAATGAACAAATTCAAACACCTCACATAATATCAAAAGGAGAAGAAAAGGAATGGAATTGTACATAGCATAGTGTCGCAAAGCATCCGTATGCATAGATGAATAGTAAATTATGCGTCCCAAGAAAGGTATGTAATCTCCATGGGAGGTTGCAATGCGAGTCTGAAAAAACGATGAGCACAGGTTTATCAGAACTTATTAAACCAGAGGATTATTAGCAATGGAGATTACTCAAGGTGGGAAGAGAATGTCCGCATCACCAAGCAAGGCTATAGAGTCTCGAGAGAGGATGGTTAGCTGCTCCCCCCCCATGGGGAATGGCCATTTCACATAACTGGAGTGTTACATCGGTGGCATAGCTAGATGACAGGAGTACAGCCTTGTAGACTAGTAATGGTGAGAAACGTAGAGATAAAGAACCATAAAGAAAAAAGAAAAAGATTCAGCCGGCTCAGTGACCTTCTCGTGGATATATCAATTCTGTATCGTATCATAAAATACATTCAAACATTCAGAATACGTGAGGGGTTATTTTATAAGCTATTGCGGTAGAGATCCGTATTATAAAAAGAGATCCAGTCCTCACAGACATAAAGGTATTTGCTAGACTGCTCTGGCGAGTCCATCCTAAACTCTTCCAATCTCTGCAGCACATGTATTATCTTAATCCATTCTGTAATGGATGGGCTTGCCGTGGAGAGTCATAGTCGAGGGATGATCATTTTTGCTGCAAGGAGCAGAAAAGTAAGGAGGTGGCTCCTCAAAAGTTTTGTGGGCAAGAGGATGTTGAAGAGAAGGATAGTGGGGAGGAGTTATTTTGCAATTTAATGCAGTAATCTTATGGATTATATTTAGCACTTTTAGCCAGAAGGGCTGTATAGCGGGGCATCCCCACCAAACATGGGCCATGGTACCCCTCAGACCTGCATCGCCAACACGTGTCAGGGGAGCTGGGGCAGATGGCATTCAGTGAGGCAGGAACTCAGTACCACCTGGTAAGTATTTTATAGTTTAATTCATGGGCCCTAGAAGAGAGGGACGACTTATGTGATAGTTGGAATGCTTTCTCCTAGTCCTCATCCGAGAGGTCCGCATTCAGCTCCCTCTCCCAGCTCCTCTGAAAGGAAAGCTTCTCAGTGGAGCTGGTATTGAGCAGGTGAGTATATAGGCCTGATAGAGGGCGTCTCTCCGAGTGTTTACCTAGAAACCACTTTTCAAAAATAGTAAGGGGACGTTGTAGATCCAAAATCTGTCGCCATTTAGAGTGAAGGCTACACAGTTGGTAATAATGAAATCTAGCAAAGGTTGTTGTCGCCGGGTCTCCCACTAATTCCTCATACGTTTTCAGTCTGCCCCCAAAAAGAACCCGCTCCATATGCGAGGTTAAGGCGCTAGTGCCCAATAGGTGGGAAAGTGCTGAAGCAAGTGGCTCTGGGGTCGTCGGGTTGCCTAATATAGAGGTACAAGGGCCTCCGCAAGTGTATAATTTCATTTTTGAAGCATAAGTTCTGCCTACAGAAACTGATGTTTTGGCTATGAGAGGGATGGAGTGGAGTCAGCTTTTCGGTAGCATAGAAGGAGGGAGCCAGGGGAGGGCCGCTATCGGAGCTCCATACCATCGAGTCTCCAGGGAAACCCAAAGTTTGGTGTTCTCCCCTCGGAAAGCGTCAAGTGTGCGCACAGCCACTGCGGCAAGGTAATAGGACTGGAAGTCCGGTATTGACAGACCTCCCTCTGACTTTGGGCGAGATAAAGTAGCTTCAGCTATCCTGGGGTGCCCATGTGATCACACAAATTGAGAGGTCAGCTTGCATAGATCTTTTAAGAAGGACCTAAGGATCGAGAGTGGGATGGCCTGAAAGAGATACAACAGGCGAGGCAATATGTTCATTTTGAGAATGTTAATTCTCCCAATCCAGGAGAAGTCCCTCCTGTCCCACTTCAAAAGATCTTGCTTGATCCTGGACAGCATAGGGGTGAAATTTAAATCGAAAATTTTATCAGGCTTAGAGGAGATGTGCATCCCCAGGTATTTAAAGGGGATTTGCCAGGATGCAAGTTTCTTACCTTCCTTATAGAAAGGGGGAAAATGTAAAAATCACGTTGTCATGAAGGTGAGGGGAGGGGGGGGGGTAAGGATTTAGGAATAAGGGGGTCTCAAAACTTAAAAGTAAAATAATAAACGTACAACGTGGATTCTCAATACGCAAGCACACCCTCATAGATGCCTTTCTACCCGGTGTTTTAAAAGCTCATTCATTTGCCTGTCTAGATAAAAAGTGTTTCCCCAAAAAGGGCCTGTCAGTCGGGTCGTGTCTTGTGGAAGCTTTTAGGTAAAAAAAAAGGGGGGGTTTTGAAATGCTGTAGCTCTCGATCTTCATTTTTGAATACATAATTTTGAAAAGGGGATTTAAATACCCATTTTGAGGTTCCCCCCGTCAACATTAATGGGGAAAACCCTTTAAGGGGGTGACTCTTCCAGGAAAAAAGGGAATGAAGATTTCAGATCGGATAAAAGATTGGTCGGGAGGTAAAAGTTCAAGACAGAGCTTTTAGCCATATTGATTTTATGGTGACTGAGTCTGTATTAAACTTCTAAAAGGCCAAAACAGGGGGGGGAGGAGGAAGGGTTTGTCAATTACAAAAGTAGGTCATCTGCGAACGCAGAACATTTAAGGTGTAAGTCCCCTACCCGGACCCTCTGGATAGCTGGGTTAGCCCGGATAGCCTGCATCAGGTGCTCCATAACAAGGATGTAGAGCAGACCTGTGCAAAGTACGGCCCCCGGGCCGTATCCGGCCCTCCAGCTCGTCGGATGTGGCCCGCGGCGTACGATGCCCAGGTCTGCTAATAGTAGCGCTGACAGCCCGCCGTGGCCGGGTATTGCTGAGAGGCCGCCGAGGGCTGTCAGCGCTACTACTACTGGTGAATTAGGCAGCGACGCGGTGAACTCCGCTCACCACGCCTGCTGCCTCTCCTCGCGCGCAACAGTAATAACTCTGTGCGGGCCCAGGAGCTGACGGAGGAGCGTCCAGGCGCTGGCGGCATGACGTCATCACGCCACCAGCCCGGGAAGCTCCTCGGATAGAAGATGAGCACGCTCGGCCGGGAAGCAGGTGAGCCAAGGTGAGTATTAGTGTTTGTTATTTTTAATTTTGGCCATAAAACTATCTATCTGCCTGGGGACACACCTAACTATCTATATACCTGCCTAGGGACACACCTAGCTATCTATATACCTGCCTGGGGACACACCTAGCTATCTATATACCTGCCTGGGGACACACCTAACTATATTCCTGCCTGGGGACACAACTAACTATATACCTGCCTGGGGACACACCTATCTATATACCTGCCTGGGGACACACCTAGCTATATACCTGCCTGGGGACACACCTAGCTATCTATATACCTGCCTGGGGACACACCTAGCTATCTATATACCTGCCTGGGGACACACCTAACTATATACCTGCCTGTGGGAAGCCCCATATATATACCTGCCTGTGGGAAGCCCTATCTATATGCCTGCCTGTGGGAAGCCCTATCTACATACCTGCCTGTGTGGAGCTTTAACTATATACCTGCCTGTATGGAGACCTAACTAGCTATATACCTGAATGTGAAGCTTTAACTATATACCTGCCTGTATGGAGCCCTAACTAATTAATACCTGCAGAGGGGAGCTGTATCTATCTATACCTGCTGAGGGGAGCTGTACCTATATATATACCTGACTGAGGGGAGCTGTACCTATGTATATACCTGCCTGAGGGGAGCTGTAACTATGTATATACCTGCATGAGGGGAGCTGTACCTATGAATATACCTGCCTGATGGGGAGCTGTACCTATCTATATACCTGCCAGAGGGGAGCTGAACCTATCTATATAACTGCCTGAGGGGAGCTGTACCTATCTATATACCTGCCTGAGGGGAGCTGTACCTATCTATATACCTGCCTGTGGGGAGCTGTATCTATATACCTGCCTGCGGGTACCTATATCTATATACCTGACTGAGGGGAGCTGTATGTACCTGACAGACTGAGGGGACATACATCTACATAGCTACCTTACTGAGGAGAGCTGTATAGACCTGCCTTACTGTGTACCATCAGTATATATGCAGGTATATAGCTACATCCCCCAGTAAGTTTCCACAAAGATAATCCCCCAAAAATGAATTTTTCCCCGTTCATCCTATGTTTTTATTAGTCCGGCCCCCCAAAACCATCGCACTTCTCATGCGGCCCATGGAAAATTAATTGCCCACCCTGATGTAGAGCAGAGGTTCCAACCCTAGTCCTCAAGGCCACAACAGGTCAATGTTTTCTGGCTTTCCTTAGCATTGCACAGGTGAAGTCATTATTGTCAGTGCATTCTGTGGGAGATCCTGAAAACATGACCTGTTGGTGGTCCTTGCCGATTGGAGTTGGGGAACACTGATGTAGAGGATTGGGTAAAGAGGGCATCCCTGCCTGGTGCCATTGCCTATTGTAAAGGGCTCAAAAAGGGAACCATTAATTCGTATCTGGGCCTGGGGTGCCATATAAAGAGACATGACTCTCCCACACATTATCGGACCAAAACCCAGGGATTCCAGGACCCCCGTCAGGAAAGGCCACGCCGCATGGTCAAATGCCTTTTCTGCATCTAGTAACAGAAAAAGGCTCGGGATCTGTCTTGAGTGGATGTAATGGAGTAGGGAGAAAGTTTTAAGGGTGTTATCCCTCGCCTCCCTAGAGGGTACAAAGCCAACTTGACCGGGGTGGATAAGAGTGTTTAAAGGGGTTTTGCCACGAAGTAAAATTGACGTGGGAAGCTTGCAAATGAAATAACAAACATTTTCACCATTCGTTATTATTAAAAATTCTGCACTGTTTTTCCTTTAGCTGCTCCTTAAGTGATCCATTGTTTACAGCTCATCTCCAGGGGATACGACCAGGGCTGAGAGCTCCTCAGTCCTGGTCGCACATGCTCAGACATCACCTCTCTTCTCATGCAGCTACTGAGTGTTCAAACCCCAGGTGCTGTCATTCTACTCCCGTCCTCTGTTCTCCTTAGTAATTAGTCAAACAGTGCAGATAAATAAAAAAGAAACCTCAATCAGGTTTGTGCATTGATAAAAAGAAAAAAACAACACAGGTTTGGTTCTTGCAGGGCTTTGAACCTACGACCCTTGTGCTGTGAAGCAAAAACATTACCTTTCAGCTACTCACAGCTTTATGCATAAACAGACCTTTCTTTGACTACAGAGAGGGGAAGCCTGGTGATGTCATCCTGCTGGGTCACATGATATGCAATTCAAACAAATCACACATGCCCCCTTCTGAGCACACAGAGCTGAAGAGCTGGATGTAGGAGGTATGAGATGAGATCGTGGCAAAACCCCTTTAATAATGGGTTGATTCGGATAGCAAGCATTTTGGCGAAAATTTTCACATCCGTGTTAATTAGGGATATGGGACGGTAGCTCTGGCATAATGAGGGATCCTTGCCCTTCTTAGGGATGACCACTATGTGAGCCTACAAGAAGGCAGGATCAAAAGGGGAATCCCGGGATACCACAGTAAAGACTTTGAGGAGAGGGAGGTGTTAATTCTTCCCTTAAGGACTTGAAAAAGAGGGCCGTATAGCCATCCGGGCCCGGGCTTTGGCCAGCGGGGAGGGACGATCTAGCAGCTTGGAGCTCCTCTATCATGACCGCTTCCTCTAGGGAGGCAAGGGAAGGGGTAGGAGGTTGCGGGAGGGCTGTTTGTCGTCAGTATGCCTGAAGGAGACTGGTGTTTATCTGGGGGGAGGGAAGAATGTACAAAGAGGCGTAATATTTGTGGAAGGTCGACAAAATATCCTCTGTCAGTTTAGCAATCCGCACTTCCGATGTCTTGAAGCAAGCTACAAATAGAGCTGCCCTCTTGTCCCTAATTGCACGCGCGAGGAATTTTACCGGTTTATCGCTCCAGGTATAAAAAGAACTGGAGCAGATCTGGCGACATCTTTTATGTCTGTTCTCCATCAGTTGGAGTATCTCATGGCACTTCTTAGTGAGAGCTCTCAAATCCGACTCCAAGCCTGTCGATTTATGTAAGGATTCCAAGGAGGTTAGCTGTAACAAAAGGGATTGGAGTTTGGAAGATGTGAACCATTTTTTATAAGAATTCCCCTCATCGTGCACTTTAGGGCCTTCCCCTGGATCTGTGGGGTTGTTGAATCTAATCGATGCATCGAAGTGAACAAATTGATCGATTGTTGCAAGTCGGAAAAACAGAGAGAGTCAGATAATAACGATTCGTTGAGCTTCCAGCTAAATGCTGAGCGCTTGTAGCCCGGAAGGGTGAGATAATAATGAACTGGAGCGTGATCGGAGTGGATCCTATTGCCTACTGTGGCGGTCACCACATAACAGAGGAGTGAGTGTTGCGGGAATACATAGTCAATACGACTATAGGAATTGTGGGGGAAAGAGTAAAATGTGTAGTCCCTATCTTGTGGATGAAGAATTGTCCATACGTCCACTAGCTGCAACTCATGAAGCAGCCTCCGCACTTTGAGTATGGAATTCTGTCAATGAGTGGCCCGTGGAGGTATCCAAGAGGGGGTTAAGGGCTAGATTGAGATCACCACACATGATGATATGACCTTGGGCAAAGCAGGCAAGGCTGTCCAGAGTTTTAGTCAGGAAGGAAAGTTGCCCCGTATTGGGAGTATAGACTTTTGCCAAAGTATAGATTTGCCCTGCAAGCTGAATTTCACAAATAGAGACCTAGCATCCCTGAGCGTATCCAGGACGGTGACTGGCAATGATTTGTGGAAAAAGATAGCCACTCCCTTACCCTTAGCTGTCGGACTACTATTGTGGCACCAGGCAGGGAAGTATTTGTTACAATAGGTTTGAATATGGGAAGCAAGGAGGTGTGTCTCCTGAATGCAGGCTATCCGGGCCTTTTGTTTGTGTAATTTATACAGAATTTGTGATAGTTTCTCAGGGAAGTTAAATCCCTTCACATTGAGGGAGGTTATAAAGATGCTATCCATACGGTAATAGGAATGGTGTTTGTGAGGTAAGGTCCCTGAGGATAAGCAGCAGGATGTCACTTGGGCCAGGCTGAAAAACTAATAGACAACAGCGAACATTGAATAAAGAAACCAAAACTGAGGCCTGAAGAAAAGAGGCCAAACCACTAAAGGCGGCAGGTATATAACTGCAATAACCCTGTGTTCATCACTGAAGGTCATAACTATTGAGGATTCAAGTTATGAGCAAAAGAAATACCAAAAACATGTCAATGCTGTGTGAGCATCTCGGGACGTAGATGCGTGCAATAAGAAAGGAGGACTCGTCCGGCCAGGAGGAAGGGGAAGAAGGAAAGGAAAAGGGGATGGGAGGAAGAAGGTGAAAGAGAAGAAAACAGAAGAAAAAAGAAAAAAAAAGGGGTGAGGAGAGAAAGAAGGAGGGATGGAGGTGGAGGGAGAAGGAAGTGAAGGGGAAGAGGGAGATAGGGGATAAAGAGTTTACGTCCAGGCCGGTTGGTACAAGGTTCCAGACGGCATAGCATAAAGTAGAGCATTAAATGTTAGGCGCGATGGGCATAGAAAGCTCTTCAAGGCACTGTAAGAGAAACAGCCATATTACTCTCTACAATATTCAGGAAGGAAATCAGACCAATTATTCAGCAATGCGGTCTCAGTCTGGAAGGCTGGTTATCAGGACTTCCCATGCACCGTTGCATCCTCTGTGACTTTGGCGTTGCGGTTTGAGCTTGAGGGGACTGGATATCTTGTGAAAGAGACCTCAGGACAGCAGGTTCAGCAGAAGTAATCAGGTCCAAGTCCGGTAGAGATATGGTGGGGGTCCCGGGGAAACCCGGAAAAAAGCCTGTGCCCTTGGTGTTTCATTGGAAGAAAAGGGGAATCCCCCATCTATAGGGGTGTTTCTGGCTTGGAGGGCCGTAAAGTGTTTGTCGCCCCCTTCATGGGAGGGTGCGGCGGAGAGATCCGGAAATGTCCCGTTTCACCCCTTCTGTTAAAATGTTGCTTTTTTCGGTTTTTTTGTTAAATTTTTCCCTTTAGTTAAATAGTGGTTATCCGACAGATTTTTCCCCGTGGGCGGCTGTGCTAGACTTTGAGGGCGCAGTACCTGTGGCTCTGTCAAACCGTGAATGTGTCCTCAGGTCTCCCCAGGATGGTGTGAAAAATTTTTGTAAAGGTTGAAATAGGGGCGGTCTTAAACCCCGGAAGGCCCCCATAGCCGTAGTTATTCCGGCTTTTCGTTTTTCTAATCATCCAAGTGCTGACGTTGGAAAAGGGCGAAAACTTTGTTGAAAACTGCATTTTTGCAAACTAGACAAGAGTAGCTGTTGACTCTTGGGTTTTCTCTAATTGTCACACCCATGCCGGAACGGCCACTTTTTGTTTGTCCCGGGTTTCCAATTCTTTCTCCACCCCCGGCGCATCTCTTCACCATTATTGGATGCCCCTTTTGAAGGTGGGAGGGGAGAAAAGGGCACGAAGTTCTGGGTGCGCTTCCAGAATGAACAGGGCATCTTCAGGAAGAATGAGAGTGGGAGACTGTACTTTAGATCGCCCAGGGGGCAGCTGCGGTATAGAAGGCATAGCAATGGTTTCCCTCTGAGGAACAGGGGGTTCCCCCTACAATTTTGGGACCCCACGGCTTGAGGCCATGAGGGCCATTTTGTAAGGCGGGGGGCCAAGCTTGAACTTAGGGGGGAAACCCCGACGGGGCCCAAGGCAGGGGAAAGGGCCGGTTACGGAGTGGTTGCTGCATATTCTGAGCTTGGCTCCCACCTAGGTGGGGGCCCAGCGCTGCCCCAGGCCGCGCCCAGACCCCCCCTGGTTGTCTGGAGACCATAAAGTCGCCTGTACTGGTCCCGGCAGATGAGAGCCAGGGCCCGGGTAGCTGCAAGGCAGGGGGATATCAAAAAGCCCAGAAGAGACAAATGTTCAGAAGAGGAATGAAAACCCCCCTATTTACGTCTCGAGCCCCTTTTTTGTGATGCTGAAGGGGGGTAGGCCCCATGTTCCGCCCCTTCTGTCAGGGTATCCCCTTTGCACGGTCATCAGCGAGTTAGGGCCCGAATTGTGATTGAGCCTCCTCCTGCTAGGGATTTTGTTTGGGACTGCCTTAAAGGAGTTGGGGGCCTCGTGGGTTTAACCGCTGGGGGCCCGTAGGGGTCCAGTTAGATGGGCTGGTAAGGGTGGTGTTCATAATGTCCTCTCTGGTTAGAGTAGGTATGTGGGCACTAGGGGCTAAACCCCCCCCCCCCCCGTCGGGGTTCCTTCATGGTCCGGGTCCGCTGCTGAGTCAAGGGCAGTGTCTGAGGTTCCCACTGGCACTTTACAAAAATCGGGCATTTCATCCCCCACCGAGCACGACCCCCTGATGCCTGCCACGCGGGTTTTTGCCCTCTGTGCGTCTCCGCTCCATAGTGTTTGCGGAGGAGGATTCATCTGCTGCTCTCGCGTTGCTGAGTGTTCGGGCAGCGAGTGTCTCTCCTGCATCTCCTCCGTTGCCAGCTGATCCGGGAGCTGCGGTACCAGAAGAGGCGGCGGCAGTGAAACTGGGCCCAGAGTCGTCTTCCACTCAGCGTGGGAGTGCTGTGCAGCCTGGCGAGAGGCGCAAGTAGATGAAGGGAGGCAAGATGGCGCTGACGCCTGTCGCGCACGGGAAAGGGAGCTGTCTTCTTCCAGCCCCTGCAGCGGGGCAAAAACGTTTGAGAAGGTGAGTTCTGGAGGTTCCAGGGGTGCTGGAACTGGTAGCTGTCTTCTTGGCAGTTTCTGGCCCATTTTTGGGGCCCTGCTGTGCAAAGGAAGGTCCCGTGAGGACTCACACAGTTGGTCCCCAAAATCTTTCACGTGCCACGGGGCCCCCCCTCCCCCTTTACATTTAAAGCTCATCTTTGCCCATGAGGATTTCATTTGCTAGGGCTAAATCTCCTCTTCAAAATTACAATTGGGCCCTTGCATTTAAGAACCCCCTTGCCCTCAAAAAAAAAGACGCTGCACTACTAGAGATTATTTCTCAAGTTTGTATAATTCTGTGGTTGCATTGCTGGTTTACTTCTTGTAGCTACTGTTTTCTTATCTGTTCATTGCGTCTGTTTCTTTACCCCTCCCCTTTTGTGCTTTCCCCTCGGACTAACCTGTTCCCCATTCCTTGGCACCCCGCATAGATAGTGGAATATACCCAACTCCTTTGGTGAATTGAACAGTTTCCCTATTTCATAGGAGACATGGTTCGGTTCCTTACTTTAAATGTCAAGGGCCTCAATTCTAATATAAAGAGGAGATTAGTCCTATGCAAATGTAAATCCTTATGAGCTGATTTTGTGTTTCTACAGGAAACACATTTCGATTCCGCTGGGTCCTTCAATTTTGCTAAATCACTCTATCCAAAGGCTTTTTCTACGCCTAATGAAAAAAAGAAGGCAGGAGTTGCTATACTCATAGCCACTTCATGCCCGCTGCAGTTTTTGTCGACATTGATTGACCCAGCAGGAAGGTACATTATCCTTAACGCTATTCTGTATGGGAGACCATTTATACTTTGCGATATATATGCAACCATCACCTCTCAGCTTGCTTTCTTACACATGGTCTTTGCCAGGCTTTCTACATTCCAGCCTTCACCTCTCTTACTGGGAGGATTTCAATATGATTTTTTCCGAAACTGTGGACAGGAACACTTTTGGGAAAGGTCCTACAAGTGCGAACCAGGCTAGAATTTCAGGGGCATTCAGAAAGCTCATTAGATCTCACAGCGTGTATGACTTTTGGAGGGTTTCTCATCCCCATAAGACTCACAGTAGAATAGATTACTTTTTGGTAATACTCCAGCCCTTCGCATGTTGCTGAACTTGACCATTGAACCTATCACATTGTTGGATCATGCCCCGGTCATGGTCAATCTTGATCTTCAGACTCCTTCACTTCGCTCATGCCACTGGAGATTACATTACACATTGATTAAATACCCAGTACACAGGGAGACTTTGAGGAACTCTTTCTTCATACTTTGAACTAAATAATGGCTCGGTGTCCTCCATCTCTAGTCTCTGGTAGGCCCACAAGGCCATATTTCGAGACAACTGTATAGCCCTGGGTTCTAAGCTAAAAAAGACTAGTGAGGAGAAAGTACTAACTCTTAAGCACCTGCTTAAAAGAAAGCTTGAACGAAACATGGTTCTGCAGCCTAATTTGACCACTCTCCGGCGCATTATCACCACCCAACAGGATCTAAAAGATATAGCCACGCATAAAGTTGAGCAGCTTCTCCTTTACTCTAAGCATCGATTCTATGAGTACAGTAATAAGGGTCACACAATGTTAGCCAGGCAACTCAAAGACAGGTCTTTCAACTCTATGCCCTTTGTCCTTCGTGACCACGAAGGTACCCTATGGTATGATCACAGTCTATGGCAAATATTTTCTTTGAACTTTTCTCCAAACTTTACTCACTAACCTTGGATCTTCCACACAACAAAAATGAGGCCCAGCAGCTTATTAGAGATTTCTTGTACACATGTCCACTTACACCTCTACCTCCGGAGGCGTCCATTTCCCTGAATGCCCCTATCGAACTGGAGGAACTAATGGAAGTTATAAAAGATCTCCCTACAGGGAAATCCCCGGGTCCAGATGGACTCCCATACCTTTATTTTAAGGTATATTCTGAGACTTTATCCCCCTACATGCTACAATTATTTAATTCGTTCCTTAAGGGTTTACTTATTCCAGAAACTATGTCTCATTCATATGTCACCCTTATGCATAATCCAGGAAAGGACACAGCGGATAGCGCAAACTACCGACCCATTGCCCTACTCAATTCGGACTTCAAAATGTTCACAAAAATTTTAACTACTCGGCTGAATAGATGACTCCCTCAGCTGATCAATAAAGATCAAGGGGGGTTTGTACCTTTCAGACAGAGGGGGGACAAGACAAGGCGGACGATTGACCTAGTGGAGGTAGCCAACTCTCGGACACAACAGGCCCTTCTTCTTAGTCTTGATGCGGAAAAGGCCTTTGATAGGCTGGGCTGGCCTTTTTTGTTTGAGACCTTGGTAGCCTTGGACTTTTCGGGGTCCTTCCTCACAGCAATTATGGGATTGTACTCTAGTCCCTCTGCTTCCATTAAACTTCCTCATTGTACCTCAGGAAGGTTTTGGATTATGAATGGAACCAAGCAGGGTTATCCATTGTCTCCCCTACTGTTTGCACTCTGTATTGAACCCCTAGCTGCCTCTTTAAGATCCGGCCAGAATATTAAGAGTAAGGGACAAAGAATTTAAGCGCTCTCTATTCGCAGACAACATACTCCTGACCCTAACAGACCTTCACACTACTCTTCTAGCCCTTCACTCTCTCCTTAACAGATTCGGGAGGCTCTCGGGGTATAAATCGAATGCATCTAAGTCAGAGGCCC
Source organism: Phyllomedusa bahiana (assembly GCA_025379985.1). Taxonomy (NCBI): domain Eukaryota; kingdom Metazoa; phylum Chordata; class Amphibia; order Anura; family Hylidae; genus Phyllomedusa; species Phyllomedusa bahiana. The sequence goes on along the minus strand of JAODAL010024761.1, from coordinate 1,216 downwards.
TCACAATCAATCTCCCCACTAATGTATACAGTTCGCTTAAAAGCAACTATCCGTATAGGTGGCAAGATCATTCAATTAAATATCTGGGTACGCAGATTACTGATCACTATGAGACGCTTTACAAAGCTAACTTTCCTCCGTTGTTTAAGGAACTGAGGGGCTTGTTATCTAGATGGCAATCACTACCCATATCTTTTTTTGGTAGAATTAGCTTGGTCAAGATGACTGTTTTGCCTAAGCTTCTCTACCTACTTGAGACTCTACCAGTCGCGGTCCCCTTGCCCAAACTGCGCTCTTTGCAGGCAGCAGTTATGTGCTTCATTTGGGCTTAGGGTAGGCATAGGGTGGCTAGTATTTCTAGGAGAGGATTGTCAGTCCCTGATATACTGTCTTACTATTGGGCAACTCACCTAAGATGCATTACCGCCTGGTCTACCCTATATGCATACTCAAAATGGATGGATGTGGAAAAGTTATGGCTGGCACCGATACATCCCAATGCTTACCTCTGGCACTCACAAACCCTCCCCAACAACAGCAATCCTCTTGGCCCTAAATCTAGATTTCCTTTGGCATCTATGGCCTCACCTATGGCCTCTTTCCTACCGTATGTTGCTCGACCGTGGCTGGGGCATGGCTTATTTAGATTTGTGGATATAACAGAAGCCCGAGACAGGAAATTGATCCCATTTGAAATCTTACAAAAAAAATTATGGTCTACCCGGTTTTCATTACTTACAGATTTCTCATCTTCTCTCCTCTTTTTGGCACTAAAACACTATCACTCCCCACTCGGTTTGAACTTCTATGTAATACAGGTACCTCCACTAAAGGACTAATTTCGGCATTATACTCCATCCTAATGGACCCCAATCCCAATAAGGATCTAATAAATACATGGTCAAGTGGGAGACATATCTAGGTAGATCTACCCCATACTCTACTTGGAAGGTCATCTGGAGAGCTGTGGCAAAGTCCTCTGTGTGTACCACATATACGGAAAATTTATACAAAATCCTGCTATTTTGGTATCACTCCCCTGATATTTTACGCAAATGGAACCCTCAGCTCCTGCAATCATGTTGGCGCTGTGGACTCTTGGTGGGTACCCTTCCTCACATTTTTTGGGATTGTCCGACTCTCCAGATTTTTGGGGGCCAAGTAAGGGACTTATGCATGGGGCTCCTTTAAAAAAAGGATCCCTTCGTTTTCTATG